>JAJOOH010010888.1:0-36635 GCA_029582605.1 Solanum gracilifrons | reverse complement strand
TATATATATATATATATATATATATATCAATATAAAGTAAGATTTGACATATATATAGTGAAATTTTTTGATAAAGGATGTCTAGTTGGACACCCTGACACCACCATATCTCCACCCCTGCTTGTCGAAAGACTGATAATGATCAACTTCACGAAGATCCTATTTTATTCTAGAAGTTTGTTGTAACACCCCAAAAATTTCTAAGTTAATCCCAAACCATTCTTGAATTGCGTATAAGGTCGTACTGAGTGACTCATAATTTTTCTTAGGTGTTAAAGTAAATTCTTTAGTGTGGGAATGATTTTGGATATCAATTAAGGTCACTAAAAACTCCTAGCACAAAGTTGAGTTGAAAGTTTCCTTATCAATTACGTTTTGATGTAAGATTTTACTTGGATCAATTTCAAACAACCATATCTCTTAGAATATAACGAGTTACGTGGCTCTTAACCTATCAAATCAAAGGTATTTGAATTCTCTTTCCAATGCCACCAATTTTGCGTCAATCCAATTTCTGAGTAAAAAGCTATGACCATTTTAGTAACTGATACAGTGCAGTGACGAATTAGCCGGCGGGAAAAAATTAAAAAGGGTCTTTTTGTCTTTTTACCTCCAAGAAAATCCTAAACGAATTTTTTTACTAATTAAAGACCCAAAACAATCAGATTTTCATCTCTTATTCCATCATTCTCTCCTCTCTCCTCTCTCCTCTCTCAAACCTTAAGACAAAACCCTAAGGAAAATTCAAAGTAGAAGACTTCATTCAAGATTCTTCCAATCTTTTTCAAGATTCTTCTTCAAGGTAAGTCTTTCTTCAAGAATTCCATTCTTTCCAACTCAAATTCCTCCATGCAATTATAAATCACTAATGAAAATCATAATTCTTGGGCATAGAGTTTCAATAAACTAATTCAAGAAATATGAAGAAAGGTTTTCTTGATTTTTCTCCTTCAAGCTAGGGTTTCAAGGCTTCTAATCAAGTTCTTCTTCAAGATTCTTCAAGAACCTTGTTCTTTCAGGTATGTAAGGCTGTTATAGTGTTGGACTAGTTCTCTCTCACGCCCTACGTCTACCTTCAAATTAGTAAAAGAGAAATCTAGGATTCCATCCCTAGATTTGAATATTCTAGAGATAAGTTGATTTTGAGTTCTTGAGTTCCGGATTCTTTTTGAAATTCTATTCCTAATTATTGAATTTCTATATATTATGCATTAAAATCCTTGAGTTGATTCGTTCATATCTATATTTCAGCATGAACCCTATAAATTGAGTATTTTGAGAGGAGAAATATCGTTGAGTTATGAGTTTCGAGTTCTTGAGTCTTAAGTTCTGAGTACTGAGTTTCCTTATTGCCATTAAAATCCCTGAGTTGAGTCGTTCATGTCCATAATTCCACATGAACCATATGATTTGAGTTATAAATTTTGAAAAGCTTTTTAAAGCCAACACTTGAGTTCTTAAATTGAGTTTTAAGAAAGTAAAGATGAGTTTTGAGAAAAGAGTTTCTAAAACATGGTTAGTATGACAATCGAGTATGCCATCAATGTATGAGCAGTATAGTATCTAGATATGATTTTGAAATATTTTTGAGAAAGAGTTTTCAAAAATGAGTATAAGAATATTAGTTCCATTTGTTACTATTTATTTTTGGTAATCCAACAAGAATCTTGCTCTTGTGTAGGTGGTTTGGGTTTCTTCACATACATAGTCGCTCCATGTAACATGCACGGTGCAATTTAACATTTTGTCTGGAACTACTGGCCTTATTTTTCAGGTTACTAGTGGTACGTGCTACTCATGACACACGATTAAATATTTTGTATTTAAATAACCATCACCACTACATCTGATCTTAACAAATTCTAATGAATTGAGATTTGAAGTGAGTACTTTTGTTTTGGTTTATGGTTTTTTGTTCTAAGTAGTTGACTGCACTGACGAATATATGATTTTTAATAAGGGGATAAATTTGAAAAATGAAAATGTAGTATGTGAATTTGAACTTCAAACCTCAAGGTGAATTTTGAATTCTCTATGTGTAGTTCATTGAGTTTCAAGTTTGTGTCGAAAGAAAATTCCTGAATTGGTCTAGTGAGGTCATTTCGGGAGTTGCGATTGAAAATTTAAATCTCAAATAAACGATGTTGGTTAGCAGAAAAATCATCTTATCCTTTTTAACAAAAGAAACATCCGTATTTCAAACTTAACTTTAATTATTTTTGTTAAAATTTGTCCAAAAAAATAACGGAATTCATACAAAAACATGTGTTGTTCATACTACTCTTTGTCACGACCCAGACCGTCATGGTTGGCACCCACACTGACCCTCCGGTGGGAGAACCACTACTACAACCCGACTAAACAACTTAACGAGAAAATAGGCATTTAAAGATACGGAAGCAGTTTTAAATGTCTAAGGAAATATGGAGTTCCCATAAACTCCGAAAGTTTAACAAAACAACTACTAAAACATTTGCGGAAAACAACCCCTAGAATCTGAAAGTCATTGTACCAAAACTCTGATCAACTAGCAAGTCTAAGAAAAGAGGGCGCAGCCCCGTAAACTAAACAAAACACCCTAAACAAGTAGTATGAGTCCGAAAAGAGTGGACTTAAACAAGAAAGATCCATGGCAGCCTGGAAGAACTGGCTCACCCTTGAATCCGGTCACGCTCAATAGTCACCTAGTTGAGGTCTGTCAGTAGCCGCCTGAAGATGCCCTGTACTCAACAAAGAAAGAGTAAGTGTTGTATCAGTACACAATCACAGTGTACTAGTAGGATCACATGGTCACTCCCGCACAATACACACAAGCAATTACAACATAATAAGCATACATATACAGGATACAGTTCAGTCATCAATTTAGAGCAATATACAGTCTTCCATTATCAATGCCAAGTAGACATAACATAACAATCACAATGGTCTTCTCATGGAACCCACACCTAAACGGTAAGTGTGTCGGAACGTGATACCCGATCCAATGCATGTGTCGGAACGTGACACTCGATCCAATGTATGTGTCGGAATGTGACACCCGATCCAATGTATGTGTCGGAACGTGACACCCGATCTAATGTATGTGTCGAAACGTGACACCTTGTCCAATCAGCACAACCACAATCACAATCACACCCACAGTGAACAATACTCAAATCATACAATCAAGTAATAGGTTCATGGCATGTATTGCTCACACATAATCATTTCATTAGGTTTGATTCGCATTTCCCTATTCACATACACGCATGCATACAATGTAGTAATCAACTAGCATATATCACACAAACAGGAAATCAAATAATCGCCTACCTCGAAACCAAGCTTGAATCCTCCTAAGACACTTGAGTCTTCCCTTTTTGGATTCTTTCCGCTTGTTTTGGTCTACAAACGAATAATTTAACGCAAGGATCAATAATTAAGGTCTAATTTACCCGGATTATAACAAACTCAATAACCCAAAACCAAACCCATAATCTTAAGGTGCAGCTAAGGATTTTTCCCACCATCAACTTCAGGCCAAAACCCTTCCCCAACGATAATTACCCAAGAATCTAAGTTCTACGGATCGAAATACGGATTAGGGGAGTAAAATCCTTACCTTTAGCACCAAAAGTCGTGGAAAACTGTCAAGAAATCGCCCTGGGTCATCTCCTAGCTCTTAAGAACGAAGTTTGCAGAAAAATAACGAAATTGAGATTTTTCCCCGACTTAAGTTGCGACTGGCCGGCTACGACGGACCCCATCCCGCCACAGCGGCCCCGCCCTAGCGGCTTACACGAAGACAGAGAGTCAGAATTTGAGTTCCAAACTCCTATTTCACAACACACCTTCAACCTTTGACGTTCAAAAACTAACCCCTCACACTAAGATCAGTTTTGGGAGTTCTACTCGCCCGAATTCGATTCTGTAAAGTCGTACTGGTTCATTAATGTCTTAGCTATCTACTCATGTGATCAAATTCATTATTAAATCTCTCATTCATTACCAAATTTCCTTAGACCTCACATGACTCAGATTTCGTCCAAATTTGGACTAGGCTAGGAATTTCCAAGTCACTACTCAAAAGTTTTCTGGCCCAAATTCTTTCCCTATTGGCTTTTTCCTACGACGGGAACAAGTCATTACACTCTTAGCAAAACTTGTTATGTTTTTATGTGAAAACCGTTGAATATTTAACAAATTTTAACAAAAAGGTGGAAGTTATTAAGTTTTAAATACAAAGAAGGGCTAGACAAACTTTCATGTATACATGTTGTAGAGAATTGGTGTTAATGAAATCATCTTCAGTCATTTCTAAAATTAATAAGAATGTATATAGTGTAGCTCATATATAGAATAAGACAATTCTAGATATACATACATATTATAATATAAAAATATACAAGACATACGATATATACACACAATGGATACATCGTAGCTACCATTTCTCCTTGTTTGTGAAACAACTATCCGACTCTGACTGCCCCCTAGGTTGGCCTATGTATGTCACGTCATAAGATGAAATTAGCTACAGAATTTATTGATGAAGCCATAATGTGTGTAAGAATTTATTAAGCTATTAATACAAAGAGCTTAAATCCTTATCTTAAACAGACTGTATAGTAAGAAAAACGTATTTATTCAGTGTGGTCCAAAAAAACTAGTGCATCTTAAAGTGTTTAATATGTACACGTAGTAATAAGTATCACCGCGAGCACTATCTATCATTATTTTTATTTGTCTATTATACTAAAAATATATAGTGGAATTTACAGAAATGACTATACTTTAGGGGTTAATAAAGTTTACTAGTTATAATTAAGATAATTACTATTTGTAACTAATTTTTAATTGGCTATCCAGTTGTATCTAAATGTATTCACCGTGTATGGTGGTTGTATTCTAGTATTCATATATTATTTTTAGGCGGTTACTCCGGATACTAATACAATATATAATTCCATTGATTTTATAGATACTAATACAATATAATTTTAGGCGATTACTCCGGATATTAAAAAATTAGCATAATATCTTAATCTTCCCTAATCAATGGAACTATGAAATCTCACAATATTTTTTAATAATAATAAACAAAGGAATTGCATTACAAGATTTTTTCTTCTTCATTAATTTTGTTGTGTCACTAAATATAACTTGTATGACATTGATACCAAAAAAAATTGTTGTTATAGAGTTTTAAAAACTTGAATACATTGGTAAGACATTGATATAAATGCATTTTGGTGATGAATACACTACATAGAAACACTCAAATTATACATTAATACAAAATATATAATAGTGAACAAAAATACACTCAAATACATGATACAAATGTATAACAAAGAACAATTATAGACTTGAATACATTGATACAAATTATAACATGTTGCAAGATAAACATTACAAGAGACCATTGATACATAGATACAAATGTGTAATCAATATCATATACAAACAAATACATTTAATACAATAACAGTGAAACAAATACACTCAAATACATGAATACAATGTAGATACATGTGCATTGACACATGAATAAAATGCATATATGCGTGCATTTGATTCCATGAAAAGTCCTTAAATTTGCACCCAAAAAATCTCAAAATTCGAGATATAAACTCCTTGTAATATATTCAATCTTTCAAAACATCACCCATTAATTTTAGTAACAGTTTCATGAATCCGTAATATAAACTGAAGCTTCAAAGCTTTCTCTCATGATTGATAATGCAGTTTCGAAAATCATCTCGAATTAATGATGACGACACTTTATCGGAGAAAGGGAGAGGAAGCGCAACATCGTTAAGTTTGAATTTGAAAAAAATTCGAAAGAATCGTCCATGAAAGAAAAGAAGAAGAAAAATAATCATCGGAAGAATGTGCTAGCATGGGGTTATACACTAATTTGGAAAGTTAAAAGAGGAAAGATGGATAATTGATAGATACAAATTACAATCTCTAGAATCAAGTCTAGAAATACACTTATTGGAAGATATACTTTTAAATTGGAAAATAGCTATTAAAAATGAATATTATAGTAGCAAATTATAATTTTATTAAATTATAGTTATATATAATAAATACATAGCATATACTTAACTTACTATATAGTTTTTTCAAATATTTATTCATTTTTACTTTTTCAGTTTGAAAATAATTAAACTAAGAGATAATTAACTATTTTATATATAATTATTTTACCCTTATTATTAAGTAAACATATAGATGACTTGTGATAATTAAGAATGATGTAATAAAATTATCATTTTATTTATTACTTCTTAATGAATGTGTCAAATCAAACATCGACAAGTAAATATGAAATGAGTGAGTGGAAGTTGAGAACAAGTTCTACAAAAATCATTTAACCTTTGATTATGATTATATATATTTTTTATTTTATTTTTTGAGATACTATTTTTTTTACTTAAACACAAGAAAATAGTACTTATTTTCAAGAAAATCATTTTCCATTATATCAAATCATTTCAACAGCTAATTAATCACCAAAATTGATGTGTTCCATTGATTACCTAATTATTCGATGTACTTGTTCCGTGCAATATAATGGAACTTGTGAGGAAATTAATCCTCTCATCATGTATTAATTATTTTCCAGCGTATTCTCCATTATTTAATACTTACGACAATTATTTTGCAGCATTATTATGTTATGCTTCTTACACTATTTATTTAAAGGGAATAATAACTAATAATGCAGCTAGTCGAGTCAGTTAACACTACTCAACAACCAACGTGTGATGGGTATCCTTAATTTTTAATTAAATAATTGTCCTTTTAAACAGTATTTCAGATTTTGTAGCTGATCGTATAGTCTTTAACAATAATATTGAAACTTGAAACTTTATTATTTATATTTATATGGTGATGTGTATGGGGTACTCTCTTCGTTTTGATTTATTTTTCCTACTTTTTTTTAGTTCATTTTTAAAAAATGTCTAATTTCCATTTTAATAAGGTTAGTTGCAACTTTTCACATAATATGTTAAAGATCATAAATTTTAAAAGTGTTCTTTATTTTTTAAAACTTCATACCAAATCAAAACAAAACAAACAACTTGAAATAAAGGGAGTAATAATTATCTTCTTCCATTCTATCGTGTATCTCTATTTAGATTGAATTGATCAAAGCGTCATGCAGAAACTAACAATTATAAATTTTGACAGCAATAAGAAGAAGCACAATATATTAATATGGTTTGATCAATTGGCATGTGTATGAAAAATCACCTCATATTATGTTGTGGGGGGAGGGGGGGGATCTTCAGTTCATAGAAGTTCAAAAAAGTTCTCCGAGAAAAGAATAGATATAAAAGAGTTATTTTTCATCAAGTGATCATTTGTACTTAAAATAAAATTGCGTAGAATTCAAATAAAGTTAAAAAAAATTGGGGACGAACCCTAACACTCACCTGCATCTCATAAGTAGTTTTCAAAGATTTATCCTCTTTTATTGAGGTAAAATCTTTGAGATGGTAGAAAAGGGAAATTGGCTGTTAAAGTTGGGACCCTGATGGCTCTGTGAAAAAGCAAAGATTTGATATTTCCCTCCTAAACTTTGGCTTAAAATTTTGCCTTTACTATAGTGACCTTATTTGCTTTATTAGTTAAAATAACAAAGGATATTTTCTTAGACCATCTCCAATTCAACACCAAATTTTATACCAAATTCTTATTTGGTGTAAAATTTGATGTTTTTGAGCTCCAACCCACACCAAATTTGGTTTGTCACATCAATTCACTTTTTAAATATTTTAATATTATTTCATTATACAAACTTTTAATTAAACATTATATAAATTGTATGTTTTAATTAAATCTCTTGTATATTTAATTATTTTTTATGTAATATTTTTATAATATAAATTTTAGATATCAAATTTAGCTTTTTTATAAATTAATTTTTCTATATATGATTTTTTTTAAAATTAAATTTATGTTAATTCTACTATAAATTATAATTGGATATAACTACAATTAACCTTCACAAAAATTAAAAATGCAAAAATATAAATTTTTAAACAAATAATACAATGTACTTAAAAATAACCGAAAATAATAAACATTCAACAAAGTAGTAATTGACATTCCCCGTGAATTATATATGGTGAATGTTTTAGAAAGAATTTGTTTTATGAAATAAGAAAATATAAATGAAATAATAATATAATAATGAAGAAAGAGAAAAATATTCATTTTTGGTGTAAAATTTGGTGCAGTGGGTTGGAGTTGATTACACCAAAAATAGTGTTGTAAAATTTGGTGTTTGGATTGGAGATGCCCTTAATTGTGAGAGTTTTGGACTAAAATCATCAATTATACTTTCATTACATTTTTATAATATCTTACTTAACATAAAACATCTCTTAAAATTTTAAAAGTCGACAAAAAACATCTCTCCATTATTTATTTTTTCATCCATTTTTAACGATATTTTCTTCTCTCATACACTTTATTTAAATTAACGAACTTACAATCATACCTAAAAAATTTATCAAAGAAAAAAACAATGTAAGATAGAAGAGAGTGATATGGGGATTGTTATGAGACAATCATACGCAATTGATGTTTCACTTTCCTACTGTGTTGGACCGACAATGACCACTCATATCCTTAACCAAATAACTCCCTTCTATTAATAACTTTTTTTTGAAAAAAAGAAAAAACATCTTCTCCATTTCAATTTATTTATTTTACTTTTTTTTATTTAATTTATATTTATTTATCATACTTTAAAAAAAAATAGTTTTAGAGTGTCAAGTTAAATAGAGGATGAGTAAAAAAGAGAACGAAGAAAGTGGTTGATCTACCTAGTATGAATTTAAATTAAGGGAATTTACATAAATCTCATTAGTTTATGAGCTAATTACTTAGATACACTCTAATTTGCTATATTACATATCTTATCAAATTTTGGTATCTCCAGATACATGTATTATGGATACATGAGATCAAATTTAGATGTATCCAAGTGGATTCGCATGTATCTGTGATACTTAGCGAATCTCGCCGCCTCCATAGCCTCTCTCCCATGTGGCTCCCTACTTTCTCTTCTCAGCTACATGTGAATCACTCCAGATACATACATGTATGTATATCTATTGTGATTCGCATTTATATGGGATACATATGAATCTCGCTTGCCTCCCTCTCCATTCTCGCTCACCTCTCTCTCTTTGCATGTATCTGGTAGTAAAAATATATGTATTTAAGTGTAAGATATGTATGAAATACGTAATACTTTGAAAGTATATGTAATAATAGTATATATGATAGTGAAGTATGTCTAATAAAATAGTTTTTCCTTTAAATTAACCGGATTGATAAATTTCTAACCATGGATAAATTTAACGAAACCTTTTAAAAAACAATATTAATAAATTAGTATATATTATAATATGAGTAGTAGAAAATTGGTGGTGGCCTGCTTTGTCTGGTGTGAGCATATGAACACAGCTTAGCAAACATGTGCACATTGCTTCCAACTTAAACAATGTGAAGGCCCAACTACTATGTATTATAAATTTATAATTTTTTGGGAAAGTTATCGATATGTACAATACGATAAAATTTATTTATTAATATGATTGAAATAGATAAAAATTATATATTGATTATATATATTGTGCTCAAATATACTTGCAAAATCATATTATTATTATCTTTATATATTCTACAACGAATTTTTATTCAATAAAGTTACAAAGTATTGATTAATATTTAATAGAGATTAGTAGAGTACCACACTAGCCAATTTTTAAAGAATTAAGAATCTAATAATTTTCTTTGATCTTATTTGGACCTAGCTAGCTATGATCTACCAAAATAAAAATAAAAATAAAAATTGCGGCCAAAATTAACTGCTGCAGTTACACCATGTGATGATTTTTTTGTTAGGTACATCATACCATGTTTAGTTATATAACTACTAGGGGTGTTCACGGATTGATTTGGGTCAGTTATTGGTCAAAATCAAATCAACTTAATCGGTTTTAAAATTATCAAAACCAAACCTAATATACATTTATCAGTTTGGTTGTTATCGGTTTCGATTCGGTTTGGTTCGGTTATTAACCATATACATAAAATGAAAACAAATAATTCATTCAAAACGTGAAAAAAAGTGACAATAATCCATTCAAAACGAAAAATAGTTAGAATGACTGACATTACGAAACTTTCGATCATTGAATTTACTATGAATAAAGCTTCAAAGTTCACTACTTTTGTCATAGAAGAAAAAAACATTGACATTTTCAATCCTACAAAGAATTGTCATAGACATTCATATACATGAAACCAATAAGATAAATGTTCTTACCTTGGTCATTTTTACTTTCATAAATAAATTATAAATAAAATTTTGATGAATACATATATAAGATTTTTAAAATTGTTTATAAAATAGTATATTATGTATGTATAATAATAAAATTTATGTATATTATTTATCGGTTTGGTTCGGTTATTTCTTCAATTTTTTTTGAACAAAACCATATCCAGACCAAATACTATCGATTTTTTAAAAATCTAAAACCAAACCAAATCAAACCCTAAATAAAATCGGTTCATTTAATCGGTTTGGTTCGGTTTTTTGGTTTGAATCGATTTTTATCCAAACCATGAACACCCCTAACTACAACTAGAAAAGATCCTAGTAAGATTTTTCTTCTAGTTTTACCCTAATTTAAGGCAAAGAGAAATTAAAATGGTTAAATTAGCATCACTAGAGTTGGAAAATATATTTTAGTAGGTTCCTTACAAGTAAAATATTATTATTTTAAAAATATTTTTGTATATAATATAAGCAAATACTAGAAAGTGGAGGTGGGGGTAAGGTGGTCGAGATGGGGGCTAATGGGAGTAGCGGTGAAGATAAGATATATTAGAGGATGATAAAATACAATCGATATAAAATATCACTTGTGGAATTTGTTTTTAACTGGTTAAACTACTATTACTTTAAATAATTATTCAATGAAAAAAAATATCTAAAAAAATCTAACTAGAATTGTGACTTGAGAAAGAAAACAAACAATGTGTTTAGTCCCTAGTAAACACAAAACACAAAATACAAGTAAACTTGTTCTTAATTATGGGCAGGTAATCCATACCCTAACTTTCACGACATCTTATCTTATAATATATGTATATATATTTGCTCCATTCCCTAACTCTTCTCTCTACTTTTATATTCTTCACATCACTTCTACTCTTTTACCAACAATTTTTCTTCTTTTGCCTTCTCCATTTCCCTCACAATATGCCAAGAACTACACTTGGAACAAACTTTAATCTTTGTTTCACTAAACTCAAACGTTCATTACCCCTACAATCCTCCGATGATGATGATGATAATGATAATGATAATGATAATCAACGTCATCAACAACAACATCGTAGTATGCATTTTTGCAATTCCATTAAAAACTTCAACTCTCTTTACGACTTATCATCATCAGAGTGCAACTCTAATAATATTCCTACGTCTTTCGATTATATTTACGAATTAGACAATAATACCCCTGATTTAACTACTATTTACGCTTCTCAGCGTTTCTTTTTTTCTAGCCCGGGTCATTCCAATTCTATTATCGACTCATCATCGTCAATTTCTTCCTCTTTAGCATCCACCTCATCATCCATGGAATCGGATGCTCCCCTCGAGGGGAGCATCGCGATTCCAACGGATTCACCCGACCCGTATTTGGATTTTCGACGATCGATGCAAGAAATGGTGGAGGCACGTGGATTAAGTGATATAAGAGGCAATTGGGAATCGTTACATGAACTTCTTATGTGTTATTTTACATTAAATCCAAAGAGCACACATAAGTATATAGTTGGTGCATTTTCTGACCTTATTGTATGCCTCATGGAATCAAAATCACAATATCTAGATCTATCGTCCAGCAGCACAAGTAAGTGTTACAAGAATCCAAGTGATGAATAATTTATTAGAGTTCCATTAATTTATTTTATTTTTAGTAGATAGAGTTATCTGATATGTTGTACCAATAAAAAATTATATGTTACGTGGTGTTGATATTAAACATGGTGTACATTATTGACAGATTTAATTTGGTCCCCGGCTACTAAATACTAGCTGTTGTCTTGAATAACACGAATTGAAGCTTTTTATCATCCTTTTTCAGTAATTTGTCTTAGGTAATAAGTTTTTCTAGATCTAAGAAATCAATTTTGCTACAAAAATACTTTCTGGGATATCCCTATTTTTTGGCACTATTTTAAGGGGTTGTTTGGTTGAGTCGTTAGATAAGGTATTATAATTTGCTTTTTTCTCCCAAATTTTTTTTAGATAAATAAAGTTAAAATTAGTAATGATTTTTATCCAATTTAAGTTAAATGCATATTTTATATTTTTCAATTATAATTTTATAAATTTACTTTTTCATATTGGTCAAATCTAAAAAAATGATATATTTCTATAGTAATACTCCATTTGTTCCCTATTAAGTGAATGTGAAACAATGCACATCTATTAAAAAAAAAATTGAGATAGAAATTGAACATCACTTCCCACTTTTGTCCTTTTAAATATTCTTAAATTATTCTTGAAAATATGAAATTCAATTGTAACATTATAAATATGAGTAATTAACTCTTTTGTAATTATCGTTAAAAAATATAAAAGAAGGACAAAAACAGAAGAAATTTTCAATAACTTTATTGAACAACAATTCACTTATTTAAAAACTACGAAAATATGTCCAACAATTACTTAGTATGGAATAGAGAAAGTATTAAGTAGTAATTTAACTTTAAAACGTCATTTTACCCTTATGAAATAATTCTTTGCCAATAAATATCTTTTTAAAGTTCTGTCAAATTAAACTACCAAAAAAATTAAAACAAAAGGAGTAATAAATTTAATTAATAAACATGTTTCTTATTAAATATTGCAGTTTTAAACGTACTACGTGAAAGGTGAAAATTAAAATAATATTAAAAAGGAAAGATGTAAATTTTTTGAAAATAAACTAAAAAAAGTTATGGGGAAAATAACTTTTTGCAACCAAATAAAGCCTTAGATGAAGTGTTGTGGAAATGGGAGAAGGCTAGGTTAATTAAGTAGCCGCTAGTAGGCTGGAGCCTATAGCTTCTTTATGGCAGGCACAGCACAGGACAGTCTCTCCAAAAGCCTTCTACTTTTTCATTTTTGGGTATCGTGATTTTGCAGTACTACGTACCCCCACACATGCAAAAATTAACCAATATTTTATATTCTTTCCGTCTCATTTTATATGACATTTTTTGACTTGATACGATGTTTAAAATAAAAAAATAAAAAAAATGGTTTAAAATAATTCTTGAGTATTTGTGTGGTTGAGATTTATTTCATTAAGGATAAAAGAGAATTTTAAAATTAAAATATTTGTAATTATAGTAGGATGACATTCTTTTTGAAACAATTTAAAAATAAAAGTGTGTCACATAAAATGGGACGAAGAGAGTAGTAAGTATTACTCTTACTGTCTCAATTTATACGAGTTAAGATAAAAATAGTTCATTTCGATATATAACATTCGCACTGAAGTGCGATTAAGTATGAGTTCGCATTTGAAAGTTTCACATAAGACAACTAAATTTGTATTCTCATCGAAAAGCTTCAGATCGAGTTAAAAATATTTCCTAACAAAGGCAACTGCATACTCAAAAATATTCAAATCCAAAAATTTTTATTAAAATGAAAAGGGAGTTACCATTCCAACACAAATTGGTGATGTCTTTTTTTTTTCTTTTTGTTAGAAAGGATAGATTATATATATGGTTAAACGCTTAACATTATATTATCACTGTTAGCATTAGTGATTACAAATAAATTATCAAAACGAGCTATTTTATTATATCTAGATTATATTATTAGCTTACCAGATAGCACCCTTTCTTGATTTGCCTTGAAGAACTTTTTAATAGCTTTCGTAGAATATGTGGTTGGGTGGTCGTTGTTAGCTTGAAATTTGTTCTAGACAAAACAAAACATGTGATATATTGTTTTCTTGGCAAAAGTTATGACAGACCATCGGATCCCTCAATTTCCTCAAAGTAGACCTGCAAGACATAATAATCGGATTATAAATTGGACTAGTTAGATTCTTCTAAATATTGAAAGATTTTAGTTAAGTTTGTTTTAATTTTTAGCGCGATAGCAAGATTCACAGTATTATAATTAGAAATAATTTGATTTTTATTTCTTTTAATTTTTAATAAAATGATTTACAACCATATAAATTTTTAAAAGTCATTTTAAATTATATATTTTAAAAACTTTATTTTTAAGACATCATGTCAAGTTAAATGACGCCACAAAATAATACGGAAGTAGTAATTTTTTGAGAATCAAGGAGACTCGAACGAAACTACTTCTTCTAGTCTCTAGGGATAACAACAAAAGCTGTGGGTACACATATAATTTATTTTTGAAATTTAAAATCTTTATCTGTTAAAATTCTTCGTTTTCGAAAAAAGATATAAAATAATAAATCATTGAAGTTTGTCTTTGGTACATTGATATATGATAATCTTATACAGCTAGCCGTACAATATATTGATAGATACATATAAAAATAAGTTTAATCACTGACACCATGTTGTATATTTTCATCAGTAAATTATTATTTATATACCAAAAATGTGATAAAAATATTCACGAGGTCACTTTATATATGGCAAATACATAATGACATAGTAGTATTTATGTGGCGTGCTTTTGTTTCACAGAAAGTGCAAACAAATAAATACACTTATGATTAAAGTTATATATATTTGAATGAACCTTTTTTTCTTAATTTTGCAGCACTCCTTGGTGTCTGATATCCACATTGGAGCGCGATTATTTTGAATTCACGTCACGTAAGACCCTATTTAGAGGGAAGCGATCCTTATTAAAAATTTCTTATATCCAATATTTGAACTCGAAGCTTTTGATTAAGAAAGAAACCGTTTCATCTACTGTACCGGTATATTTGAAGGAACTAGTTGGGTAGCTTCAAGACAAAATTATGAAACAGAATCTTTGTTTTGTTTTTCACTTTGATTTTTTGCTGTTTGGGTGTAAAACATAACTCATCTACTGTTATTGTTCAAGATTCTGTCATGCTCAGTAAAATGCATGTGCTATTTTAATAGTAGTTATTTTCTTATTCAAAGATGCCAATGCCAGTGAAATATGACTTGGTTTCTGAACACAAGTTGAGTTATTATTGGTTTATAATTTTACAAATTATTGGTATATTATACGGCCAACTTAATTGATGGTGGATATAATATAAAGTTGTGATGTTCACTCATGTGATCAATCAACTTCACTCTTCTTCTTTTCGGTTTCTGAAAATTTGTATTGAAATTTGATTGATTTGGATTGCGCCCGCAAAGGATTTATTAGGAGGAAGGCCTTCTTATCTAAAATATATTTATTAGAAGTGCTTTTACTTTTGAAGAATTATAGTTTGTGTATAGCTAATCAATTTAAAACGCATAATAATAATAATAATAATAACAACATTATTAGATCAGTAATTTATATCTAATAAGACTTCCAAAAATAGTTAAGAATAACAACTATTTTTCAACTTCGAAATAATGGAAAATAGAACAGGTTAAAGCTTTTTTTAGAATAACATATAGACCAAAATAAAGCAGACACATCACACGGCAATAATCCTTCTTGAAAGTTGCAGCGTTTACCAAATCACTAGTGCACGGATAAGGTTGCTCTTCTCTTAATTAAAAGTCGAATATAAAAAAAATCTTGATAGAAAAAGTTTTTTCCCAAATGAGACTTTTATGCAGCGCAAATCCGTTCTATCGAACAAAAACAAAACAAAGCTCACCTTTTTAGGATTTCAGATTGTAACAGGTAATTCGTATCCTTGTGTTTACGTTACGTAAATAATTTTATCTTAATTTTAAAATAAAAAGTCTCATATTAATTGATCTGTAAATTTTACTATGACGAGAAAGATTTGGACTGATTTTCCCTTTTCTACATTAAGAACCAATAAATTCGTCATACAAAAAATATGTTATCATTTCCTCCAAAAATGATAACCGTACAAATTCAAGTATAACTCATGTCAAGATAGGAGTAAAATCTAGTACATGTAGACACATAAAGTAAACACATGTCTTATGTGGCATAATATATGTAGGACACCATTTAGGATATCGCATGATAAAGAACCACATGAGACGTGTGTTTACTTATTCCACTTTTTATAAGTTTAAATGTCTACTTATACACACTCAAAATTAAATGGCATAAATACTAATTGAGGTCAAATTAAAGATCACATTTATGTATTATGTCCATTTGAATCAAAATCCATATAGAAAATTTGATACATGATTGAAGCATCAATCTCACAAAACTAAACCTCACACATGAATCTCACGGTGTTTGTTTTGCAACAAGACTATAGATTTACGTGAGAGAGAAAACTCTTTTCGAAATTGAGCATAATAGAAAACTATAATAATTCACAGCAACTTCTTCATTTCAATTAACATCAGAAACAGCAAATATTGAGCTGATGAAATCTGAAGAATAGGATAAAGAATTAGATGATCAACCTTACTGCCACAAAATTATACCTTTGGTAGAGTTGGCTAGAGGTTAAAGAGAGAAAAATAACATGAGGATCAAACTCAAACATTAAATACACACATGTTGCTTAATGTAACAAAAGTCGACCTTTCGTTTGATGGAATGTATTAGAGAATATAATACATGAATTAGTCATGGTATTATTAAATCTTTTCTTTGGTAGGATTTTTTGGTATTATTTAATATTTTATTGGGAAAAGACACAAGTATCCCCTACACTATGACCGAAATCCCAAAAACACCTTAACTAAACTAAAGTCCTATTATTATACACCTTTTGGCTTACAAGGCACACTCCGTGACTCCACACAGTTAAGGCGCGTGATAGATGTTTGGATGTCATATAAGCTAAAAAAGTATACAAAATTACCAAAAAAAAACGAGTTCAAGGAGATTTCAATCATAGTCTAAGGGGCACTTGTGCCTTATCCCTATTTTATTTGGTAGAATCTTTCACCTAGCAAATCACAGTAATATTAACAATACATGAGCTATACATGGCAAGTCATAGTAGTATCAACAATACATGAGTTATACATGGCAAGTCTAAAGCGCTCCCTAACAAAGGTGACTCCGTACCCAAAGGGGCATGAACCCGAAACCTCTATTTAAGGATAAATGAGTACTTACAATTCCACCACAACTTTGTTGGTCAATATCATCAAATTAATTCTTTTATTGGTACCTTCTCCAAACTACCCACTAGTGTTCAAGAAAGCGAGCGCTGTAAAGTGATGCGAGCCTTCTACGCTTCACAGACTAGAATGAGTATGTGAACACTTCATCGCTTAAAGCGTGAAGTGGGGCCTTATCGCTTTTTTCCGCTTCACGCTTCCCTAAACACTGCTACCCACTTCTCTCTTGTTCTCATACCCTAGCAATACTCTAGCTCACCACACTTGGTCAAACCAACCATCACAATACTCCTGCATTCCTCTCAAACATGAAATTTTTCTAAATGACCAATGGCAAACCTAAAACTTGTCAACTATATTATTGATACTGTTGCACTATCTCTCCAGTAAGAAATTCCAAGCGGAAGATCAGTCTTAAACTAACTCGGGACAAAACCAACTTCCACAAAAGTTGTGAGTGATAGCAGCGAATATGCAATGCAATTGAAAGTACTACCACGGAAACGATACTGCAGAGCAAGAAGCAGAAGGAATGGTCTCACCATTCAACAAGTTAAGCTTTAGAATGACATGAAATACATACCTCAATAAAAGCCTACATCTACGCCTAGTTATAAAGATCCAAATCCAGTGTGTAGGTCAGATTATCCGTTATCAATACTCATTCATCCGCTGCCATGTAGGGTTACCATCTACAACTTTCAACCAAAAAGAAAAAAGCTACTCAAAAACCATAGCACCGAATATGTTCATGTCAGTAATTACATGGAGGAATATACACTTGGCTTTGTCAGTTGTCGCTCAATTAAAGATCAAAATTAGCATATTACATCTTCAAAAATCTACACGACCTACCTGCAACACAAACAGAAATTCAGAGCTCAATGTAAAACAATCTTTAGGAACCAACAAACTTGGCAATACGAAATAGAAATATTGAAAAAGAATATTATTGAATTATCGTTGTCTACATTATTACAAAAAAATCCTATTTATAGACACTACAATATAATCGGATACTAGTTACCACTCATACTTCTATGACTATTCCTATTTCTATTCTAAGTAGGATGGTATATATCTATTCCTATTTTAACACTCCCTCTCAAGCTTAGTGCATACAAATCATATGTACCTAGCTCGTTACAAATGTAATTAATACGACGACTAATGAGGGGCTTGGTGAGATATCTGCAAGTTGATCACACGACTTCGCAAAATAAAATTAAACAAGGAAGTCATCAAAAAACTAGTCGGAACATGCTCATACGTCAGAGTACTAGATTTGATGGTTGAAAGTGCTCACATTCTAAAAAATAAAATTATCTGGATAGGGTTGGAATGATGGTACGACCAAACTAGAAAATAAAAATTATATAGGAAAGGTCGGATCGATGGCACGACCATGTTGAAAAAGAGAAATTATATGGGTAGGGTTGGAATGATGGCACAACCCTACACAAATCAGATTTGAGGAGTTACCAGAAAGACAAGAATGGAACTACGCAAATCAAATATGAGGAGCTACCGAAAAGACACACGATGCTATACAATTCAGATATGATAAAGTAGTTGGAAAAAATCCACGATACTACACAAATTAAATAAAAACGTAGTCCAAAGAGATGCACTATGCTACACAAATTAAATATGAAAAAGCAGTCACCGAAAAGATGGCAGTGCTACATAAATTAAATATGAAAAAATAGCTACCAAAAAGATGGCACAGTGCTATACAAATACCAATGGATATGAGGCAAACACAAACAGCCCTAGAAAGTCACCGAAAATTGACACACGATGACCTATTTGACTAAGTTGTATTCCCCTAAATATAGGGTTCATGCAGATATCATTGGCCCTACTTTTGTTAACATAATCATTGGCCAGACGGGCGGCATATATGAGTATTAGCCACCCGCCAACAACGGAAGCTCTTTGATCCTCTACCAAAATCGTCGAGGCTTTGATACCATGCGAGAAATATTGGAAAAGAATATTATTGAATTATTGTTGTCTACATTATTACAAAAAGACCCTATTTATAGACACTACAATATAATCTTTTACCAAGTAGGATACAATTTACTATTCCTATTTCTATGACTATTTTTATTCCTATTCTAAGTAGGATTGTATATACATATTCCTATTCTAACAACAACCATGACACTTAAAAGACAAAAAGAGAGTAATCTGCCATGTTCAGAAAAGCACATACCAACAATAGCCTAAATACACATCTCAAACTTTGGTTTTATTATGGTCACGGCCTTCAATCAGAGACTATTTAATAGCTTCTATCAAATCACTTCATACTAAGACTTTGGGAAGTTGCTTCAAGTTGATTAGTAAAAACTACTATTTGCAGAAAGTACAAAGTAACTACTTCAATGCTGGGGTAACGGAAGGAGCCAAGCGAGATTTAGACATTATGACCCAAGTCATCACATGGACCACTAGGAGGGAGAGAAACTAAAGAGCCATGCATGTCGTCAAGAGATATAACTCATACATTCCAATAAATATGCTATATGAAGTATACAGATAAGGTATATAATTGGATCACTGCAGAAAATAACACATCTTTGAAGAGCTCTTTCTATATAAACTTTGTATATGGTTCACTATCATGTTAAATAGCTTATAGATTAAAAGTCGAATAGAAAACTAAACAATTCATACACCATTGACTGCTTCACAAAATCATGTCACTTGTCAAGGAAGGAAAAGTCTAAAGCCAATAGAAATGAACTTACATATCGAGCATCCTTCTATTAGCACCACAGGAGCATCACAGGTACTCATACTGCCACAGAGTTCAAAACCAGACAAACTACTAATTATGAACAAGACTCCAGTTCCTCAGTGGATTTTGCAGACAACTGAGCTACATCATGGAGAGACTTTGAATCAAGGGACAAAACATGAGCATCCACGGAAACTTCCTTATGGTCATTGATGTTACCTCTCATGACTTCATGAGAAGTTTCTTGACTTGCCAAAGGAGAATTCAAGCAAGAAGAGTCTGAGGTAGATGTTTTATCACAAATATAGCCATTAGAAACAGGTAGATCTAAAGAATCCACAACTTTTTCCATCTGATGGGAGGCTTCGGAAGTAGCTTTTACCGAACCAGTTGAATCACACATCAAAGCAGAAGTCATTTCACTTGAAGCAACTATTTCCTTTCCTGCAGGAACTTCAAGTGTGTGACATTCATTTCTATTTTGCCAATCTACAGAGGATGTCCCCTGGCAAACCTTGTCAACAGAATCGGAGTCATTATTCAGACACTCAACTTCTCCTTTTAGCAGACAACTGACAGCTTCTTTACTATCTTCCATACTGTGAATGGCTTTCTCCTCATGAATTATTGATATAGGTGCCACGGGAGAAGAAATTAGTGCATTGCCTTCCATCCCACTTCCACAATGTTGATACATCTTCATCCCATGTTGTTCGTCTGTTACATCAGAGGGGATAGTTCCGTAACCAGGTTGTTCAGAAGAGCAATTAGCTATCCTTTCAGTTTGATGAGCATCAGGTTCAGAAGCATGAGAAGGAAGACTGTTTCTACATTCGGACGTATCATTCAAGACGCCATCAGCTATATCAAGACTTGATTCAACAGGGAAAGTAGCACTTTTATCATCCTGGTTGAGTTTGACTTCTGAGAAAGCATCAGCATTGGACCCTGAAAAATAGCTTATTACTTTAGTAATTCCAAACCTCGGGGACTTATTGAAGCTGATTTGTTATTTTAACTTAATAAGGCTTCATGAGAAGCAAAGAACTTGAAAAGACAGATAGCATTAAACAAGTACAGCATCAATATATATCAGATACCTGTTGAAGTAACTTGGCCTTCACTGGATTGATCCTTCAATAGAGGCTTCTCCAACATATCCGTGCCAGGGAACACTATCATACTCATGTACTTCATTTCCTGTCTCTTTAATTTTTCAAGGGGTTTGAAACCAAAAACCTTCGTCCATGTTTCATTAAGTTCTGGTATAGCAGGTATAACCAGCTTCTCAACACCAAGAGAACAAAGAGCCTGACAAGATTTTCAAGAAGAAAAGACTTCAGGTAGCTACTTAAGAGCAAAGAAATATTCTTTGGCTCCAGAGCACTAGAATACACATTCAGATTAATGAACTCCACATTTCCATACAAATAGCATACGCTTCCATGCATGATAACACTTGTTACATCTCATGATGTCACAAATATAGCTGCTTCATCTCTTTTTCCTCTACCTAATGACACCAAATCTGTAATTCATAATCCAGATTATAATTTGGCCTTGGCGACTAAAACAGAATTTTGAAAACCAGTTGGAAAGATAAGGCACAAGGGAGGAAGAAGAAGAGAGATAATGATGGTTTCTATGGGTGTGGACATGTGGTACCTTCACTATGTTCGGGGGATCTTATAGATTGACTCAACTTTGCAAGAATAGGTCAGAAAGTAGAACCCAGACCCGTACACTGGCTAAGAGCACTGCTAATGTTGAGAAGTTCAAATTGTAAATCAATCAGTTCGATAGGAAAAGGTTTTGCTGCAAGGACTCATTGGAAGACCTTTGAACAGTTAATAGAGACAGAAAAACAGTAATATGTTCTAAGAATTTTGGATTTCAGAATGTACAGCAGTATACTAAAACTGGACTTGATTTTAGGCCCAAGTCAAATAATAGCTGTAAACAATTAACAATAATATACGCAAGACTTTTTTTGACACTGGTAACATGTATTCATCAGCATCAAGGGGATGCTGGCCCACCTCCAAAAGTGTGATTACAATATATGCAAGACTTGAAGGGGTCGTTTGGTTGGGAACAACTACAAGTTATCCCAGGATTAGTTATCCCGGGATTAGCTATCCTGGGATAACTTATCCCACCATGTATATAGGATAACTTATCCCATCACTATGATATAAATGATGGAATAAGTTATCCCAAACATGGCAACCAAACAAGATACAAAAAATTTATCCCATCACTATTTATCTTTATCCCTCACACCAAACGACCCCGAAGGGTTAATTACATTACCCTCCCCCAAGGTCCGCTCAAAGAACAGATATCTCCCATTTAGTTTTCAAGTTTTGCATACATCTCCCCTGTTTTCAGACTTCCGTAACAATAGTCTCAGCCAAATGATGGACCTTATGTGTAAACAACTGATTGTTTATCAAACCTGGCATCCTAAACATTAAAGATGCAGCCTAAAAGGCAGGGGCGTGAGGTGAGGTGAGGCGAGGCAATGCATTTTACTTAATACAAAAAGAGATGCACGCCCCGAGGCATAAGCCTCATAGTTCTTCAAATATTTCAATTTATAAATCAATGAAATGGCACAATGACAAGAAAATATGAAAAATACATCAAACATTCACAAAAATTGCAAGGAATTAGAAAAGCTCCTAAAGATAAAAAAAATCTAGCATGCTTATACAAGTATAAAAATGCAGTTGTAGTAAACTTATCATGAGATACAAATTAACAATATCGTCTTAACTTTCATACAACCAAAAAAATCACAATTTCTTTAAATAATATTATCAAACCGTATGTTTTACCTTTCAAAACCAAAATAATTAAATCTTTATCAGCATAATTTAAAGCTTACTCTTTCAGGAAGATATATAAAGTAGCTTTCATATAGTAAAATAATAGAAAGTTTGATACTTTTGAGAAAAAGAACAAAGACATGAAAATCAATAGCAAGCTTAGTTGCTTGGACTCGGTGAGGGTGTCCGATAAAGGTGCAGATCTAGAGGTCAGATCCTTCAAGATCTATATTTTAAGAATCAGGGGTACCGATATGATTTGAGGATTCAGCTAAAATTAATTTAAATATCTATAGATAGAGTTATATGTCTAAATTATGTGGAAAACTTACTAGGTATTCTGAGGAAAAGATATTAATCAAAATGAAAATTCTAGAAGTTGATATAAGGAAAAGGACGGACATAGAAATTAATATCTACAACATACTCCATTCTCTTCAATTTCACCTTAGCTTTTGTTTTGATTACAATTATCATTGTATCTGTTCCGAATCTTCCATTGATTTTGGTCAAAGTATCCAATATCAGTTGACCAAATCAGGTACGAATCCCAAACTCATGTCGTGTCGACACGTGTGCATCACAGAAACTGAAGAGTCCATGCAACTTAGATTGCAAGTGAATGTATAAAGTTCAACTGCCTATATTCAGAAGAAACTTTCTAGTGGTGTTCACCCTCATAATATTCTCAATCATAAAATAGGCAACATTATCGCCCATTATTTGAGTTATCTAAATCTTCATATTTTCTATAGATGATTAGATATTTTACTAGTAGTGTGACTTAAGAATTTGAGGGTGCTAATTGGGGAATTTGACACATGATTTGCTAAGAACTATTGAGTGTGTCCTGAGCGTTGAGCATTACGCGTGCTTTAGGAGCACAGTCAAGCGCTTGGGGCATAAGCCTCACAGAACTCATACATGTGCCTCAGGGTGTTTTACAAGTGCCCCATCAAGGGGCGAGCCCCGACCAAATCCCAAAAAATCTTTTAGAACACTGGTTGTAGCATTTATTCCTAAAACTTACCTGGAATAGGTTTTTAAAGAAGATTACAAATGATCAAATAAATATATGACCTTTTATTTATAGAAATCATTTTTAATAAGACTCTACACAACTGTCATCAAATATCTACCTCCAATGGAAAAAAGAATTGAATAAAAGGCTTCACTAAACAAAAGTCCTTCAAAATTCTCAATCTATTTTTATTTTTTTTTTGATAACCGAGAAATCCGTCTGTGACCCGCCCTTTGGACCAATCACAGCCTTCTAAACTCGGTGGATAATGGGCCCGCCCCTCTACCCTTCTCCACTTAAATACCTCAAAAATATCATACTTCAATACTGTTTTTTGAATAATGAATTGGTAAAGTTTCCAACTTCTTTTCAAGCACATAACATAAGTTCAAGTCAATACATTTAGTATACTTCGTCCATCATAGAAAATAAAGGTGGGTTCTAAATACAGGGGTCGGCATATCAACTCTTTACAATGACAAGTAGCATGCCACTTTAAAAATGTCAAGAGGCATCAAACTAGCTTATTACATAATCATACCGTTTCAATTGCTGTGAGAAGCCGACTGCACATACGTTGACGACGATACATATATCGGGTTCCAATAAATGGCATCTCAGCAACTTCATTCCCGTGAATCCTACGTAAAGAGTAGAATCATTTGCAGTTGTTATTATCACAATCCTTGAATAGAAGAGAGAGTCAAACTAAAATGTTACTAGATACCACTACTACAAATTTCTCCAGAATTCATTTAGCACAAGAGAAGTGGCAAAAAAATATTAAGTACATTAAGAGATTGCCACATCATCAAGCATCAATTTAGAACATGAACGTCGATATTCAAAAGTAGTATGTTACATCCCTTAATGGAATACCTATATCGCATGTGCCTAGCTTTTGCTCTAGGCTACAAAGTACGCCAGCCAGTCAACCAGTTCAGTCCGGTATTTTTAGATATGAATTTAGATTATTGCCATGCATAGTTCAGCAAGAGTAAAACCTCTTTCTATGTTTGGTAACTCTTTAACTTCAACTTTCCACGTGGCATGTTTAAGACCATAAGATTAAAGGGCATTTTGGTATATTTTATAGTATAAAAGATACTACTCCATTCTCTTCTAAAGTCTCTTTATTTTCTTAAACTCCATGCCAAGTCAAAACCAAACAAACAAATTAAAACGGAGGAGTAGCTTATAGTATAAAAGATTATGATGTTCTTTCCTGCCTTCCCGAAGAACAAAGATATCACAGCATACAACTAATACTTATGGCCAACTTTTCAATTCAGCTGGGATGGTAACTAAATATCAAATAAAATAAATTAGGTAGTTTGGCCATTTCTTTATTTTTATTTTTATTTTTGTTTTATAACCGAGAAATCCGTCTGTGACCCGCCCTTTGGACCAATCACAGCCTTCTAAACTATTAAGTTGCCCATTTGAATAACCTATTAAGTTTTCACCTACATCAATCACAACCTTTACTGATTCTACATTGACTATTCAAGAAGGACGAGAATCGCTCATATTACAGCTGTCCATTCAAGTGCCTCCAGAATGCTAACTAAGCAAAAGTAATATGTCAATTAATCACAACAAACCTAGTCAGAAACAAACCAAATACAGTAACCAAGTAATCCGTAGCAAGGATAGCCTAGATCATATTATCACAAAGTATCTTTATTGGAACCGTTCTTCTGGAACAAAGCAGTAGAACTTTTCTGGTATTGATGCAACTATTTTTGGATGTTGAGGGGCTGAGGCTCCCAGTTTCTGCCTATCAATATGCACACATCACTGAGGCATCCCTTTCTGGGCATTGAGCCGCCAAGTTCTGGGACCTAGGATGCTCAGAGCTAGCACTGAAACGCCCAGCTTTTCAGTAATAACTATTGCAGGTTTCAAGTTAACAGATTCAGTTATAATAATTCACTTGATTCTTCAGCTGATGCTAAAAATGCCGCCACAATTCAAGTTTGCTTCCTCACTGTTTATGTAGTGGAAAGGACCTCAACCTCCAAGCATGAGGTTAGGGGTTGGAGTCATTATGGGAGTAAACGTGAGACAGAGCCACAGTTGACTCCTAGACAGGGGATTCCAGGTGTGGTGCCAAAAAAAAAAAAAAAATATGCTTTGGTCATGAAGCACTTGGATACAATACAGAATTAAGATCACTATGAATAGAAAATACTCCAACGAAGACTAAAAAACTTCAACTAGCACTCACCTTATGGATGCAGCACAGATAAGTTCATCACCCTTCTCAAGAATAATAGTATAGAACCCTTTGTAGTTCAGCCGCCTAAAGTTTGACCTGGGATCAAAAGAGGAAAATAAGGATAAATTTCTTAAACAACTTATAGAAGAAAGATAAGTGCCTTAATTATCAACCATGTACACCATCACTGGAATCATTTAGTGTTCAACTGCAGTATTAAAAACAAGGACAACTTTTCAGAAAAATTTTAGTATAAAAAAAACAGAATCAAAATTTAGAATTCAATGAAAAGGTAAAGGTAGTATTTTCAGTGGAAAAAACTAAAAAATAATCTTACATCAATACCATCAACATGACCTGATGATTTGAGTTAACAAGAAAAAAGAAAATTAAAAATTATTAGCTTGAGCAGGGGAATTACTAGTTGTTCTAACGCCATCTGGGCAATAGACTCAGTGATCCAAAAATCAACAAACACTTTCCACACTTCATATCGAGAACTAACAGAAGAAACAAACTCTATATGGAATTCATCAAATGGCATTACTTATAAACAAAGCATGACTAGACAGGAACAGAAAAAGTCATAATAGCAACAAATTGGTTATGCCATCGCTTTTAATATAAATTCATGAGAACATATTATCACAATCTTCAGAGATGCTCACCCGCAGCTATAAACAACACTCTGAATTACATTGATTTTACTTCGCTGGTCAACAATGGGTACAAAACACTCATTCATAATGGAGAAAGCAACAGCTAACTTGCAATTGCATTCAATGTCTACTAGATCGTCAGTCAAATTTGTATCCCTGCCAAAATCACGATGTTGAAGAAGTCTCCAACAAAATCCTTCATCCAAGTCATGCTTTACACCAAGAAGCACCTGCAGGCCCTCAAAAATCTGTTGAAGAACATGTGAGATTATTTCACTTCATAGTGCATAGAAACTCATATGTATATGTATATACAAATTGTATAAATATAGTTTACTCTTAGTCTGAGGAAGAAAGTTAATATACATGCAGGAATACATCAGAGGATTGGAGAGCGATTTGGAAACTTCTCTCTTCTTTTTCAACAGATTTCATTAAGTGCATGTGACAGACAAATGAACTAAATAACTTCTTCAAGACTGGGAACAATGTGAACTAGAAGTTGCAAAAACTGCAATCTATTTAATTGGACAAGTGCAATACCTTCTGGCATCCCTTTCCGCAAAACGATAGATCTTTAGTATCAAAACCGAGAGCACTGTCACCTGGGACACAAGGCAAATGGACTGCAAAAGCCAAAGCAGATAAATTTGTCTAGTTCATCAAATTCATTTTACAAATTTATAGAAAAAAATAACTAACAAAAGAGGATTCGAAATATACATTTTCCCTCACACAAATGGCATGTTAACAACTCAGATACTGCCATGCCATCCTGAACATCATTCTCTGAGGAGTTTCTGACAACTGTCCCACAGAATTTGCATGAACAATAAACACATCTCCAATCTCCAGAAGGTAACTTCTGCAACACATTCAAAAACAGTAAGACATACTTATGCTCAGCAATTTTAAGAGTAAGGGCCAGTTTGGATTTAGATGGAGACTTATCCCTGCATGTATCTGGTGGACCGTGAGGAAGGAGAGAAATTCCAAGTGCTTTGAGGGCATAGAAAATGATATGCAAAAGATTAAGCTAAATTTTATCTTACTGCTTTGTTTTTGGTGTAATCAGTTCTACTCTAATAACACTATTTCTATCATTGATGTCCTAGATTGATTATAGATACAAATAGGAACATTCTAGAGTTCCAATTGTATATATGGTTTAAGTACTACCTAAGTACTGTTTGGATTTAATACACAGTTACTATTCTCTAAAAGAGCCCATCTGGATTGGCTTATTTTAGGTGCTTTTAAGCTGAAATAGTTTTTAAGCATGTCTGTAGTGTTTTGAGTAAAACAAAAGTGTGTTTTTAAGCCAAAATAACAAAAATATTCCCAACTTATGGCTTTTGGCTTATAGTCATAAGCTCATCCAAACATACTCTAAGTTGGGAGAGCACCAGGGATTACAATTTGAAATGACCAACTATTCTTTTAGCCAGCCATCTAATAGGTGGTCCAAGAACCTCCTTTTCTCATTCTTACAACCAACATCCATGACTTTAGAGTACGGCTGGAACTGAGGCAATACTTTTTCCTTTTGATAAATAATATGAAACCCAGATTGTAGCTGCGGAACAAAAACTCAAGCCATATTTTGAATACCAAAAGTACGATCTTCTTGAACAAACAAAAGAATATGCAATATATTCCCATGAACATACCTAATTCTTTCTACTGCTTACACTTCTATTTCGATCTTTCTTTATATGGTAAGCCTTTCTACACTATCCAAGAGCCAAACAGTGGATTTTCCACTTTGCTCCGTTGCTGACTCTCTGTTTCCTTTTGAACCTAAATCGAACCTGGAAGAGGTATGGCACTAATCTATACAAAAAATTTACTAGGAAACCAATTAAGAGAGTCTTCCTAACATATATTATCCAAAACTAGATGTATTATAGAAAAAGAGCATTGTACTCTTTTCAGGATTAACAGAAACTAAGACAATACAAAAGAAAGAAAACACAGAACGAAAGGATAGAAGAAGATGAGTCTTACTTGAATATCTAAGCAGCTCTGGTGGAAAGTTGAGGGGCAACTATCACAACATATCAAGTCACCCCCATCTCCACAAATGTTGCATGTATCATCATTGGGGTCATCACCAACAATATCCACGGAATGAAATGCAATAGGATCAATTTCTTTCTGCTTATTCCATGAGTCTACTAGACATTGCAGAAGAGACTGTCCTGACTGCAGAATCACATTCTGAAATGGCCTGCCCAGCTTACTTCCAGCATGAGATTCAAAATCAGCAAGCTTCAGTGTCTCACCACAACAGCCACAACAAATTCCATCTCCCTTGATCTTTCCTTCATGCCTCACTTTTTTCCTTCCACCATAAATGTAGTGCACCTGAGCATCACATTGAATAACCCCTAAATCAATCATCCACGCTAAAAGAGTGCGCTTCCCATCATACAGTATAAACTCATCACCATCTGAATCAACCCCTCCCTGAGAGCTACGAGCCAATAGAGCACAGGGCTTTCTGCGTTGTCCATCTTCTGTATTTGGTCCCAACTTTTTCCTCCGTACGGCCACATTTGAGTTGTATCCTGTTTTGGAGCCAACACTTCCTTTATTATCTGAGTTGTTTTTGGCAGATAGCTTCTTGGATAACTTCTTGTTGGTCATTTTCTTGCTCATTTTACTTCCAGCATCATTTTTCTTCTTTTTTCCCTTTGTCTCTTTTTCTTTCCTAACTCTGAACAATGTGCTGAATACCTCCTCCGGAATAGGAGTAAACGCAGAATTGGTCTTATCGTCAGCATCCCCAGCTTCAACTTTCTGTTTGAGCTTCTTGTATGCCAAAGTGACTGACCAATGTTGCCTTCCTTCAGGATCATAAAAAATTGCATCACTATACATTCTCTTTAGCCTGGGCCTGTACTCAATATTCCAACCTGCCTTCACAAGCATATCAATTATCTGATTTCTAATGACCTGCTTTTGTTCCCTAAGACCCGATTCCATCACCTCAGGCTTGCTTCTTTTCAATTTACTTTTCTTCACACGATATGGATTACTGCTGAACCTTCTATTTTGACCATCTCTAGGACCCTCATAATTAGCTTCAGCATTTGCTTGATCAGTGTCTTTCTCCTTTCTGATGTTAACCACCCCTTCCACAGCACTTGTCTGACTCGCCTTTAGATGTTTTGAACCCCTAACAGAACCATCTGCTTTTTCATAATTCATGCCCTTCTTGGGACCCCTCGATTTATTCTTTTGGCTACTTGTCAGACTGGAAATTTCATTTCTCCCTTGCATCTTCGGAGGTCGTCCACGACGGCCCTTTAACTTTGGCCTTCCCCTCTTTTTCGGGGTTGCATTATCGTTTACCCTTGTCTTAAGTATTTTGTCAGAAGGATCAATCTTATTATCTATTTTTGGACTGGACACACCTGCATCCTTCTCTTCAAAAACATCCTTCTCACCATCAGTAACTGCCAGTGTCTGGGACCTCAAGACCCTTTTAAACTGACCCATAGTGTTCACCTTCTGTCTTTTCACTTGATCATCACCATCAAGACACTCAGTACCCTCCACTTTCATTCTTTTCCTCCGTCTGCCTCTCCTTGCAGGCTTAATCTCGCACTGATCAGTACTGACATCAATTTCTTCATCGTCAGTGAATTCATCTTCGTGCAATTCAGTATAATCCACTTTAAGTCTTTTCCTTCCACTGCCTCTCCTGCCAGGCGTATCCTGGCCCTTAACATTGTTTTCATCAACTTGAACTTGGGTACTGGAATCAATGTCATCCTCCACCTTCATTGTTTTGCCACCTTCAAAACCTACCAAATCATCACGTCCTTCCTCAGTTTGTCCTCCTGGTGAAGAAGCAACCAACCCCTTCTTTTTCCTCCCTCTCCGTCCTTTGCCCTTCGTGGCATCACCCTTGCCATGTGGCTCACCAGCTACATTGTCCTCAATTTGACCCTCTTCGCCATTTCCAACAGCTGTTCCCTTATCACACTTTTTTTCCTCAGAAGGACTCAACCCACTTGACATCAAACCCAAACCCTTCTTCTCAAGCTCCAACTGAGCTGAACCCACCACCCTCTTTGGTCTCCCTCGCCGCTTCTTAACAACAACTTCCACTACATTCTCCTCCTCAACCTCCTCCCCAACTTCACCAACACCTACCTCAACCTTATCACACTCATCAACATCAACAATGACACCTTTAATTTCATCATCATATTCACATACCTCCTTAACAGACTCATTCAAATCAAGATCTTGCCTAGAATTCAAGTCAATCACAGTCAAATCAGTCTCCATTAGCTCAGACGGATCCCTATTCAAATCCAACCCATGTTTCTCTACACTACCACTTATCAACCCCTCATCCATTCTTGATCCCCTTTTCTCTATCAACCAAAAAAAGACTAGATTTTTACACAAACCCCATCAAAACCACAAAAACCCCTAAAACAGTACACCCAATTGATTCAAACAAAAAAAAAAGATTTCAGCTCACCAAGAAATCTTAAGGACCATGAAATCGGTGAAGCAGAGACATCATAGAGAAGATTTTGAGCTTCAATTAAAAGGCGTTACGATTTGGGGTTTTAGTGAGAGAAAGGAATTTGTGGGTTTTAGTAGAAATTGGCAGCTACTGTTTGAGAGGAGAAAGGTGGGTTTTCTTGTATTTTAGTACAAAGTTTTGAGACCATTTTTTTTCTTTTTTACGTTTTCGAGGTAAGAAGCTAGGAGGACTAATTGTAATTTGGGAGGGAGAATCAATTATTATTATTTTTCATTTTCCCTCCATTTGTGCCTCTTTTCCTAAAATAAATATTTAGTCAAAAATATTTATTGCTCCACCTAATATGAACAGCCTTTGGATAATATTTTGATTAATAGTAATGTTGAATAAAAATTGAAGTATGGTTGTATACTTGAATTAATGGTCAAAAACACATTAAAGAAGTAAATTAATAATTTTAAAATAGATTTTCATTTTATTCATCACTTTATTTTATCATCAACGTTAATCACTTATTCTTCAAATTGTTTTTTAAGATCTAAATTAGTGTGCTCGCAATTTGGATGAAAATTGATTCAAATTGAATCAATCGTTTAAGTAAATCAATTTTTATTTGGCTTATTTTTTATTTTAAGTAAACTACCTAAGACTGTATATTAATTAATATGGGTTTTATGATTATTTAAAAAAAAAACTCATATTAGTCATTGCATCTTCAACTCACAATATTAGCATTTCAATGTGAATTATTATTCGATAAATTAAATGGCAAGCAAAGTCTTGTTGAAACATGAAAGTTAACTTAAAGATGTTAGAAGGATTTTTATTTCTCGTAAATCATAATTAATCGAGTAGATTTAAATGAATATTGAATGTTGAAAATGATAATTAAAGGAAAAAAGTATGGATCCCTGTTTTTTTCAGGATGAAAGGTGTAACACATATTTTATTTCCTAAAATTCATTTGTTGAATGGCCATGGAGTTAAGGATGTTAACCTCTTTTAGTATATTAAGAATGATCTTACATGACTTCATTATAAACTAGTTTTGTGACAATTTTATACTTAATCACTCGAATTAATTATTTACTTTTATTGACTTAATCTTGATTTTTATGTTATATTCATCATTAGTCATTATGAACTGTCGTAATCTAATATTCATTGTGTGCTAAAAGAAGAGGGAAATTTTTTGAATGTGTTCAATGCTTGTTTAATAATAAAAATGAAAATGTGGGGCAAGAAATTTTGACTTTGGAATTGTTGTTATTTATATAATACTACTATATTATATTATTTTATTATATAATATATACAAGAGTGTTTGTATTATAAATTATATATATATATAAACAATATTTGCTACTTCCTATGAAGTATAAATATAATGAGTATATTTTATAGAATAAAGAGAATAAAGATTGATATATATTTTGTCAGGTATTGAAATCCGACTATTTCGGAATTGCACACAGCCCGTTCGAAGGGAAGCGCTCTTATCAACGATTTTCCATATTCAAAGTTCAAACTCGAAATCTTTAGTTAAGAAAGAAATAGTCTCATATGTGCCACATCCTTTGGCGGTTTAAAGGTTGCTATCACGAGATAATCAAATTGTTCGAAAAACTCCAAAACCAAGCCCCTGGTTGCTATCGCTATGCTAATTAATTCACGCTTTCACAAAATAATATTTCTATGTGTTGTTTACTCTATTTCAACTTATGTGTTTTGTTTTTTATTAAAAAATAAATAAAAAATTGAAAAGATTATTTATTTCATGTTTATTATTTTTTAATTTTAAAAATTTATGTGATATGTTTAAATTTATAAGATTTATGTGTATTTTAATATATTACATAAATTTTTAATTTAGGATAAAAAAAGTCAAAAGTCTTCTATAATTTTTAAGTATAAAGCTATGACTCATTGAAATTAAGATGCATAAAATAAAATGGAGGAAATAACTTCAGCAGCATTATAATAAAGTTATCTTGTATATTCCTTTCATCCTATTTATTTGTCATGATTTTTAGAATAAATTATTAATTATTTTAGAAAATAAGACAACTAATTCACTTTTTTTTATCTTATCCTTTAATAGTAATTATTTTTTAAGATTACTTTAAAATGACATATAAATAGAGTAAATATTTAATGAAGAGACATTATATTTTAAGACATAAATCAAAAATAAAATAATCTTGATTAAGATTTTTCCTAGAGACATAAAAAAAAATTAGAGACGGTAAGGGGTCATTTGATTGGGAACAATTTTTTTTAGAATAATTAATTTTGAAATAAATTGTTCCAACATATATATGAAATAATTTATTCCATTACTATTCAAAAATAGTGAAATAAATAATTCAAGAACTATCTAATATCTTTGACCAAACATCAAATAATATATATTCTACCACAAAAAAATAAAAAGCATGCTTCTCACGAGTTTGTACAATCCCTTTATACGTTACTTTCTCAAAACCAGAGAGTTTGTCGAACTTTCATGCTTTTCTTCCAACATACACGTGCCTGCGTTACAGGATGTATGTGTTTTCATTTTCTTTTTTAGACTTGTCCTTCAAAATGAGAAAATGTGCTTCATTTTAATTTGCTACTACATTATAATACCAAATATCCAGAAAATTTATTATAATGGGAGATAATCAACTTTTATCTCTTCAACCAGTGCTGGATCTACTGCGGCAAGGAGGGGGATTTAACCGATCAGGATTATGGTGAAATGATAAGTATTTTTTTATATTTTATAAAAAAAAAAAATTGGATCTCCTTGAGTACAAAGCTCTTTTTGTTAGGGAGCATTTTACTGTGGAATTTCCTAAAGCAAATTCAAATTTAATCGGATTCCAATATGAGTATAAAAAATCGAGTGGAAAACAAAAAAGAAAAAGTAGAGAGATTTTCTGCTTGGAGATGAAATAGATGATATTTGATTTGATTTTATATATAAAAAAATTAAATCAAATTGATAAATCATATTAAAATTTTTATAGTAATTATATATAGATAACATTAGTGCTTCTTATAAATAAAATTTATATACTTTTTCATGAAATTCTTTTTTATCTCTATTAGGCTGATGAATTTTATATCTTAAACTCGTTTCTTAATAAAGAGTAGGACTCTAAAGTCTAAACTTTTTTTTTTTTTTTTTAAAAAACGACTATAAAATTTATCTCCTTTTTAAAAAAAGAAATCGTATTTATTTACTTGAGTAAGGCTTATAAATCTTTAAGATATTTTCTCCGCCGTTTAAGAAAATTATAGCCGTCAATCGTCATATTAAAAGGTTACTATTTTCTTCTTTCTTCTTTTTTTGATTTCTTTGCATCTTTTCCTTTCTTTTTTTTCCCCTACCTCTCTTCCTTTTCTGCACTATTTTTTTTGAAAAACATAGTTTGTCAATTATAAATAATCCTAGTTGCAAAACATGTCTTCATATTTATTTCTTCATAACTTAACACACACAAAAGCACTTCTAAAATAATTGACCGAACACAATATATTTGTCAAATACTAAAAGCATAATTGGTTAAACACAGATTCCTTTCTTAAAAATTATTTTAATAAAATACTCTTAAAATAAGTTTATGTGGGAGCCTTGAACGAACTACATTTTCTTCGATCTTTTTCTAGAACCAGAACACATGCAAGAAAATATTGCACTAGCCACAGAGAGAAGACATCCAAATTTTACGAGAATATATTTTCCATATTTGAGGAGAAGAGCAAGACGATCTCTCCAGGCTGAACTTTTGTAAATTTAAATCACCATTTTGAGTTATTATGCTTTAGAAATCTAAGTTTAGTTATTAGAAAACGTCATCCCTTGCCCACTAATAATTAGAATTGGAGAAAATACTTTATTCAGAATTTTCAGGGGTAAAAATAAAAATAATAAAATAGAACTAAAACCAAATATGTAAAGAGCTAAGAGAACACTTTCTACCAGAACAATTGAAGTGACATTATTAATAAGATAAAATATACAAGAACTCAACTACGTATTTTAGAGGCACGCTGGTCAAATTCAATCAAATGTATGTAATCTAAATTACTCAGACTTATAAGAAATGTTTGCCACATTCATGTCAAATCCTCCAAAGCTGCACTATTTTGAAGAATTCAACATACACACGTAATATTTTTGAAGAATCCAAACAACATAAAATAAGCAAAGGGAAAGCTTTTAACTCCTAGTCAATAAATGACATGTAAGCATTTCCTCTCATTTTACTTTATATACCAAACTCATTTTGACAACAACGAAGAAATAAATTTGGCAACATTTGAAGAGAGAATAATATTCTAACGATTCACTGATGATGATCTAATAGTACTTGAACATGCAAAATATGTTGGAGTAACCTGAGCAAAATTGAAAAGAGTCTACAAAAAGGTCCAATAAAAACATAAATGATATGGCATGTAACTGGAGCAACAAAACGCTTCTCCTGCTTTGTCTACAATTACTAACAGATCATTTCTTCTTGGCATCTCCGGCCTTTGTCTGCAAGTATCATCGAATAATATCATTAGCACGAGAAGAATGAAACTATGAACAGAAAAAACAACAGCACAGTAATTATCTCATGTTCATAGGAGCAAGGATAGAAATGGAGACAACAATATTTACCTTCTTAACACCACGGACTTTCTTGGCTCTGTTCTTCCTCTCCTTCATTTGCTTTCTGGACTTCTCCACCTTAGTGTCCAATCCATTCTGTGGAAGTTGAGAAATATATTTATTAGGGAGGAAATATAAGTTGTACCTAGCATAGCAGTCCTTGATTTTCCTATAACTGATATTATGATATAGAAGGACAATATTTATCGTCGGGGGAGAGTTTGAGGTGTGTAATATTAATCATTGACATTATTAACAAAACCAATTCAATCACTTTTAGACTGCTCTCATCTGCAAGATAGTACTCAGAGCACATATTGACTTATAAATGCAGAAAACAGTTCAACTCGATGCACATTTTTTTTGGGGGGAGCGAGCTCAGCATACATTTCCAATAAGGTAACAGTCTCAAATGCATATCAGAATTAAGGGAAAACACAGAAGACATAGGGTTAGAGGAAAGACATTTAGGTGCTTCAAAACATATGATAGTGAGTGGTCCAAGAGCTTTTATATATAGAGTATTATTGCTCAAGCAAATGCAATCCTGCAGTTGACAATTGGTTTTGGACAGCAGATGAGCAGAAGTAACAGTGATACCATCCAATAAACTTCTGAAAAGGTAGAAAGAATTGCAGATGACCATTTTTCAATAAAGATTCTGTAACAGTATCTAACTGGATTAGCACAGAGGCAGATAGATACAAGATGAGATT
>JAJOOH010010887.1:0-58761 GCA_029582605.1 Solanum gracilifrons | reverse complement strand
CAAGCGGTGGCGAAAATATTCAAAAAATAATAATAATTTTTGGAAGGGTCAAAATCATTTCGCAATTAAAAGTAAATGGAGGCATGAGATCAAACATCCACAGAAAAGTAGTAATTAACACAATTATAAACAGACAACCCAAATTTATACAAAACACGAATATTTATAACAAGCAAACAAGGTGTGGCTCACCCCACCACAAATAAAAAGCAATTTATCCTCGAGGGGAATTAACACAGAATCCAAAAGGCAAAGTAAAGAAAGATAGAGAGGAGGTGAATGAAGGTCCTGTCTATGCAGTGTCTCTCTCTGTCGGGGTCTCATTGCCTGATGGAGCGGTCTGTATATGGGCATCAGTGCCCGCAGTGGTCTTTGATTCAATAGAAACGCCAGATTTGCTAGGAGCTGCTATGGACATCTCAGACAGCAATGTTTGGATCACCGGCTGCACAACTGTCTCTATAAGATCTGGCAGGTCTCTGAATGTTTTCTCATCTCTGGTCTCTTGTGTCTCCTTAACATCTATTGATATCAACTCCTCATCGGTCTCTGCATCTGACACTGCATATGTTGCACCATCCCCCTGCACATCTCCGGTGATCCCAGGAGCATCCTCATCATCTACCCTTTCTTTTCGCAAAGTGAAGTCAGTTGACTTAAGGTAGTCTACCTTCTTTCTGAAACTCACAATTTGAGCTTCCAAAGCTGCCAACTCAGAGGCTTCCCCCTGTTTGTTCTTGCTAGCAATGACTCTCACTGTCAGGGCATCAATAGCGGTCTAAAGTGGGGTAAGTGCTGATAGTATGGCCCTATTTATCATCCCAAGAACGAACCTCTCCAGGCGGGTAGCTCTCACAACTTCTGAATAGACCAACTGACCCATCTTCAAGATCATGGCTTGAGTGATCCTGGCAGGCTGGCAGGAAGAGGATGTACCTGGAGTATGTGAAGGAGAAAAAAGAGTGGGTATACGTGAAGGATCCGAAGCCAGAGTGGATGAGGGTGCCTCTACTGGCAATGAGTCAACATCGACCTCGAAGAAGTATCCGTTGGGGCTGCTCCCCTCCTGTCAACCTCCTCTTGTGTGAACTCGGCCTCTATACACTGGATGTCGGTGGAAGAAGACGGGCTGAACTCTATATCGCTGGCAGGATCTCGGGGTATTTCGGCATGCTGACATAACTTATTGATCTGAAAAGGAAAAGGCAGAGATGTCTGCGTCTGTTTGGCTCTCATAGCCATCTCCTGTGAAACCAGCAGTCCCAAGGCGATCCGCCTCCTGGCCATGATAGAACCAAGGCAAGCCGCCTTAGGATGCCGTAGAATGGACTCATTCTGGAATGGCATGATAGTGATGCTGATGAAGCCGAACCAGTACCGGGAGGCGATGTTCATATCCCTTTACTCAATCTGAGCTCCCGCACCCAACCACCTCGGGGTGATGTCAGAAATCTTCGGAGCTAACCAACACTTCAAATTATTCAAGGATGAAAAGATAGGCAAACCCTGGTAGGGTAATACCGAGTGCAACTGTCGACCTAGTACATCATTAATATACTCGCTATGACACTCAACTCCTTTCCCCTAACAATAACCGACTTCATCGGCCAGAACTCAGTAGCCTTTTTCATATTTTTCGATACCAACTCCCCATATGCTAAGTAGAATTCTCAAACCCAGGCAGGGATGTAAGGGCCTCGTGGCCTAGTGAACTGCTCAAACTCGTAATACTTGAGCGTGTCAAGAATCTCAGCATGCTTACCTTCCAAACCCTTCATAAATTGTAACTTTTCTTCTAGAATGGTTTGTAAACCATCACATTTAAATCTGTTCAACAATCTGGGTGGAGGTGGAGCTACTAGGAGTGGAGGAGCTACTGAAGGTGGTGCCGGGACTAGCACAAATTCGGTAATCAAAGGAGTTATAGCTGATTAATTGTGTTAGGTATTGATTGAGGTGTATCCCTGAGCCTCTTCTGTCGGTTAATCAAGAGTTGTTCATTATCCGACTCAGAGAAATCTGGCTCAATAGCTGACCCTTTACTAGTGATATGCTTCTTTCGTTTGCCTTTATCTCCCGATGGGAGATCTTGCTTTCTTTTCTGTGAATGATGTGATCCTCTTTCGTTTATCGTAATTCCCTTTTCCTTTTTTTGAGGTTGCTCATTTTGGTTTGTGCGTACCATATCTACAAAAGATAATGAGATTAGGATAAACTCAACACAACCACAAAGAATATTTTTGCAGAAAGACTCATCGATCCAGTCTGCGAGTCGCCAAATCACTTTGGCGAGCTAGGTCGAGCTCACCGAAAAGATTTGCTTAAACTATAGGAAAATTGGCACTGAAAGAGCCTATTCGGCGAGTCACCGACTACTTTTGGCGATAGCAAGGTTATCCGCCAGAAGATACAGTGAAAAAAAAGTATAATGGGTATGTAAAGGGCGATCTAAAGTCCTATCGGTGGGTCACCGAAAACTTTCGGCGATCACAACCGTGTACCTTAAGAGTTATAGATTTTATAGCACTAAGGACATGAATTAAGGGATGTCAATAACTCATAGGCAAGCAGCCGAGTTGTTCGGCGGGCTCAACCCATCTCGCTGAATGAAACACGTGCCTAATTTTCAACCCAACTCTCAAGACCGACCATACAACTTTCAAAAGAAAAATCAAAGCATTTATAAACGAAATTCACACAGGACCCATACTTCCCATCACACCGGAGTACTCAGATTTCCTCTGGTCCTGCCAAATTTTGGTCATTTAACTACGATCACCCTTTACAATGTCGTCAGCCATTCCTTCATTAAGCAATTTTCATTATTTAGAGTAAATGAGGGCTATTTAGATCTTACCCAACCAATATAATGACAATCAAGTAACACCTATTACAATCTCAATCAAAATACAGTACAAACAACAAGGCATTCGACTATTAAAATATTGCATGCAACTAATTTCGAATTACACATATCATATCAACCTATTTCTATCAGAGAGGCCCAACACAAGTCATCCTGATAATAGACTTTGGAAAAGAGTTCAAAATTATCAAAAATAAGTTCAGGGTTTTAGAGACTAACCTTTGATGTTGATAAACTTATTTTTGTAATGATAGGTGGCAAAGGAATCTAGTCCTACGCACTAATTACCCACTAAAATACTAATGGAAAGGTAAAAGTTTAAGAAAATGTACTTTTGGGGTGATTTTTCGGAGTTTGAAACGAGGGAAAGTGAGAGATTCAAAGATTTGATCTTTGGCTTTTATATAACCGTTCGGTTCACGGCCATTGGGCAACGTTAGTCTTGTCGCCGATCAACTCGGCAATACACCGAACGCATAGTCATCTTGCCGAGTTTTACAAGACGCCCCTTATTTTGGTGCCATAATGACAGATTAAATTAGAATCGCCGATAGGTTCAACGATTCGCCAACCGATTCCTTGGCTCTCCAACTTACACTTTTCAACACCATCCTCACTTTAGCCTACAAAATCAGTACACTATTAATCGGATAGAAGAACTTAAAGCAACATCACCCTTGGGTTGCCTCCCAAGAAGCACCTTAGTAAATGTCGTGGCACGACAAAAGTCCTGTCTCACTCTCCGTTATTGGGGTTGGCCCTAGTGTCAGTAGGTGCCCCTATTATGTCAGTTGGGTAGACATGAGGTACTGCATAACTCAGGAGTGACCTGATTAGATGGATTGACCTAGAGTGTGATCAAATCATTTGATTCAGCACTTCAATATTCTCCTTCATTTCTTCCAACACTCGATCTTTATCGGTGATTTTTTGGAGAATGTTTTGAAGTGTGTCATCGACACGATATTTTTTCATCTCTAGACTCTCTCTGCTCATGAGGGGGTATATACCTCCCCTTCTTGTTGCATTGAACTACCACCTCTGAAATTTTGGTGGCCAAATAATCTAGCTGAAATGTCAGTGAGGTCCTTTTGGACTCCTTGGCTCATTTCAACCAATTTTCCAATACTCTGCTCAGTCATGGTCACCTAAATGGAAAACTCAATGAAAAACAAAACTAAAAGTAAAGTTAGTGACACTACAACTAAGAAGAACAACAATTCTACTAATATAAGAATTCTCAAATAACACCACTCCCGGCAGCGGCGCCATTTTGATGCTTATCGTGACCAATGACACTAACCTATGGTACGAGAGTCTATGATCGTTGATAATATAGTACCCAAGCAAGGGTTGGGGTCGTGTCCCAAGGGAGCGGTGTTGAGAATTAATTGATAAATAAAATTTAGGTCTAATTAATCGTAGCTAAAGATATTATCGATTAAAAAAATAGTAAATTTATGGGGTTGACACGAAAGTGTCAAATATTAATTGGGTTTTTGTCACAAGTAATAGAAACAACTAAAATAACAAGAAAATCAAGTATGGGGAAAAATTCTTGGGGTGTGACCGCAATACGAGTTGAGATAAGTAGTTGGGTTCACTCTTTTGATACGAAATTTGTAAGTTAATAGTGACTAGGCTAAGCTTTAAATTGAAATAAGTTCCCTCTCAGGAAACTTAACCCGTTTCAAATACGTTTCTCTTGGACACCGTTTTGCCGCATGAAGACCAGACTATGCCTTACCCCACTCACTCTCTCAAGCTGAGTATTAGGATATGGGACTAGGGCTCACCCTCTCGGGCTGAACCTTATGTCGACCCACTCCTTACGCCATAAATCTAGCGGTCTTGCGACCTACCTGGGCAAGCCGAAAACACATGGGTGACTTTGTATTTGCAACTGCAAACCCTTTAGATTAAACCACAACCACTAGGTGAAATCACCATTATACTACATCTAGCTTATCAGCAAGCAAGTCCCAACAATAATATCACCACATATTTACTAAATCACACCAGAAGAATGGGGGTTTTAGCCACACATCAAGAAATAACAAAATACACCTAAAATGATAGTAAAATAAAGTGGGTATAAGAAATTAAACCTTGATTTAAGCACAAGAAGAAGAGTGGAGAAGACCCACTTCCAACTTCAGGAAGATGAAATCCTTCTTTCTTCAAGTCTCCCAAAAACCCTCTCCAAACTTGAGAAAAAATATCCAAAAAAGTACTATTCTATTTTGGAAATTAAAATGAATGTTGGACTCTCTAAAATTAATAATAAGTTTAGTATTTATAGACTTTAAAAAATAGTGTTGGACGATCTTTCGGTGAGTTTAGTCGGTATCGCCGAGTTAATCGGCGATTCGCCCTTTGGTGTAGTTTGTTATCGTGTTGCACTAGCCTTCAGCATCATCGTGCTTTGTGTCATTAGGCGGCATAGTACTGCTTCACGGATCTATTTGGCGCAACGCCGACCGCTCCTTTCATTGACTTTTTGATCCTATTCCTTCAGGGCTTCGCGTACTTGAACAGAGGGCGGAGTGCGTCCCTTCTGTGAATTGCCAAGTGTGCTTGGAAATGCTCAGACTTCAGCATCTTCGTTCTTTTAAGCCTTTTTGTTCCTTTTTGTGCCTAAGTGTCTATGCTTCCACTAAAACTTCAAATACCTAAAACTTAACAGTTTTCATCAGATATTGAGGCAAAATAAGCATTTGAGGACACTATTTCTATCAAAATAAAGCCCTAAATGAGTCCAATTTGTGGACTCATTAGGCACCACTGGTGGCTACTTCAGCAAATTTCAGCTCACATCTTCTTCAACCGCATCTAAACCTATTTACAGCAAACAATAGACACAAAATATTAATTCTAACAAAAAATTGCTTGAGACACATACAAACTCTAAGTGAAACGTATAAAAAATATCGTAAATTCACAGTAAATTAAGACGTTTGTATTCAATCTTAAGGAGGCTATAGGAAAAACATAGGAATCCCATTCTTGATTTCTTATCGTGTAATTTTTCATTGATTAATCTCTGAAACACTTATATAGATGTCTAGCATGAAGTGTTTGATGGATGTGTAAGGGATCATCGAATCATACCACTAGGGCCTTGATACCTGATTAAGACATCGAGGATGTTTAAAGACATTTATAAGCCTAGAGGGTAGATCATGTTTCGATAGAGTTTCTTTATTCCTTGACTCTCAAATATTCAATGGTGGGAGTTCCGACTCTCATCATCGGTACACCAAAGTCTGGTGAGGTTCTTGGTACAACTCATAATTCACAAGCTAGAATTAAGGTTGTCGGCAACAAGCGGGGTTCCTTATATGTTTTTTAGTACACGATCAAGTTCTCGAGTAAGCTACACATACTCCTTCATTATTTAGTATAGGGAAATACACGATACAATGATTCATTAGAGGATTGACTTTTCCAGTTCATCTAGTGTCAAAACACTTGATCATAATTGGGTCTTCTTTTCCCTATGTGGTTTGTCATGTGATTGTCGTGGAGAACACATGAATTGACACTTCCTCAATTAGCGGTAAAAGGCTATTCCATCAGTACAATGGTGATACGATTGAAAGGTAGAAATCATGTCAATTAGGATCATATTCACTCTCGATCTACAGAGATCACCTAGGGTTCCAGGCGATACTGATGAGTCCACAAATTGGACTCATTTAGGGATATATTTTGATAGAATTAGTGTCCTCAAATGCATATTTTATCTCAATATCTGATGAAAACCATTAATTTTTAGGTATTTGGAGTTTGAAGAAAAGCATGGACACTACTTAGGAAAAAAGAAACAAAGACAGCTGAAAGAATGAAGAAATGAAGATCTGAGAATCGCCGAACCCATTCGGGGAGTCACCAAATGGTCTTATCCTCGCCTTTTGTTCCAGTATGTTGATCCCTAAAGGAAAGGATCAAATCGGCGGAAAAAAGGAACAGTCGGCATATCACTGAACAGTTCCGTGAAGTTGTACTATGTCGCCCAATGATCCAAACACGACGATGTTGAAGGATAGGGCAAGATGGCGATGAAACCTACCAAAGGGTGGATCACCGAGTTAATCGGCGATATCGACTAAAGATGCCGAATGATCCTCTGTAGCACAGATTATTGAAAATTATAGATACTCGTTGATAGTTGTAGCTAAGTATCAGATTTTTAATATAGAATTTTTAACATAGGCTTTTGAGTTTAGAGCTTGGAATGGGTATTGAAGAACTTGACGATTCAAAGGGTTTCAACTTCAACATTTTGGACTTAGGTCTTAAGTATTCTTCACTTTTGACTTATTTTAAGACATAGATCTTCATACCCATTTGAATGCAAACTCATTTTGGTATAAATTTCTTTCTCTTTTACATGTATACCTAAAACCCCAATTCTTGGGGTGTTATTTTGTGAATATGGGTTAGATTATCTGTTGGGTCTTGCTTGTTGATGATTTATTTATTGTTTAGATGTGATTTTGTTTAGTAGTTGTGGTGGAACTTTATGAAATTGTAGTTGCAAATACGATTTCACCTTTGTATTTTTGACCCGCTCGAGAGAGTGGACGTAAAACTAAGTCTATTAAATCGATGACCAGTGGGATTAGGTGGGCATGAGGTTCAACTCGAGAGAGTGAGCCCTAGTCTCTCTCTCACACACACACTCAACTCGAGAGAGTTAGTGGTCTAAGGCGAAGGTTGTTCTTTATGTGGCAAGTGGGTGTCCGAGAGTAACCCATTTGATTCGGGGTAACTTACGAGAGAGAGAATTTACCCCCACTATAGTCTAACCTAGTAAAAAATATTCCGTAGATTTATTATCAAAAGTATCTACCCATTAGTTTATTTTATCCCGTATTCCTATCACAACCCAAGAATCTCATTTCCTTGATTATTACTATTTGCATTTTTACTGTTTTTGCTTATTTGTCACAAAAACCCCCATTATTAATTGACACTTTTGTGTTACCCCTTAAATTTAGTATGTTTGTTTTCGAGAATGTTTTCAGCTATGACTAATTAGAATTTAATATTATTTTTCTACTAATTCATTAAACCACTCTCTGTGGGAACGATCCCAACCATTGGTTGAGTTATTATACTATTGCACGATCGTAGACACTTGCATTGGAAGTTGTGTCTTGATTACGCAAATATTAAAATGGCGTCGCTGCCGGGAAGTGGTGTAATTTTAGAATTCTTAGATTAGTAGATTTTTTGTTCTTCTTAATGGTAGTTTACTTACTTAATTTTTAGTTTTGCCTTGTTTGCTTGTGTGAATATTTCAGAATGCATGAGTGTTAACGGTAGAAATGATAGCCAGGTGGGCCCCCAAGACGACATCGAAAGTCTCAACGATGTCCAAGAACCCAACATTTAAGACCCACATCTCATGGGAGGTATTGGGGCCATCCGTTTACCTTCAGCCAGGCAAAATGCCGTATTCCACACAACGAGCACTATGCTGCAACTCTTGCAACATAAGGGACTTTTCAGTAAATTGGCTCATGAGGATCCTCACGAACATCTTCGAAACTTTGTGGATGTGTATTCTCTTTCAAAAACATCTCTCAGGAATCAGTTCGGTTAAGTCTATTCCCTTTCTTGTTGATGGGAGAGGTATGCAAGTAGCTGGCGGAGTTGCCTCACGAATCCATCAATTCTTGGGAGGAATATGTAACTGCATTCACTGTGCAATTTTTCCCTCCTTCGAAGATGATGACTCTTCGGGAGAGTATATAAAGCTTTAAGCATTTGGGTGGCGAGCCAATCCATGAGACTTGGCTGCGATTTAAAAAGTTGGTGCTACAGTGCCCGACTTATGGTCTGCCCGACAATGTCTTGCTACAGTACTTTTACCCAGGCCTGAATTCGATAAACAAAGGTGTCGCTGATCAACTTTCACCTGTAGGCTTGAAGCAACAACCGTATGAAGTAGCAACTCAACTCTTAGATGGCATGACGACCATCAATAGGGCATGGTACACCCATGAAGACCAAGTATTCCCTCTCACATTCAAGCTATCCAAGGAGCAGATGGAAAAAGATAATGAGACAGACCATAACATGGCCAACATCATGACATAGCTTGACATTTTATCTAAAAATATCATGGGGACCGGTTCCCGTGGTGTCAGTGCTGTGGGAGTCGGGTTTGCAAATCCTGAGGAGGTGAAATTTGAAGCCTTGTATAATGAGGAAGTAAACTTCCTAGCCAACCAAGGCGGTGGTTATCATTCAAACTACCCAAAGCAGGGTGGTAACCAAGGTTGGGCTAGAGATGAAGGATGGAAGGATCGTGAATGGAAAGATCGAAATCCTAATTGGAAGGATGGGGAGAGGACAAGTATACGCCTCCCCATGAGCGCCAAAAGCAAAATGATTCAAACGGTGGTAGGTCTGTGGATATGCTTTCTCCTATCCTAAATAAAGTTGAAGGGTAAGACAAGATCATGAAATAGATGAAAGAGGATGTGTTGACCCTTAGCCAAAACGTTACGTCCCATTCAGTATCAATCAAGCAGCTGGAGAACCAAACGGGTTAGATGTCGTCTCACCTAAATATAAGACAAAAAAGGGATTTACCGAGTGACACTATGGTCAATCCCAAAAATGAGGTTTGAAGGTGGACTTACGTTGTGCAACGACGTTAACTACGGCGCTATTTTGGAGGGAACCCAAAACTATTTATTGCTGTCTTTTGCTTTGATAAAATAATGGTATGTTGATTGTGCAAATGGAAATGTAGAGAGTAAACGAAAAGTGCACATTGGCAATTTACAGGTCCATTCCGTGAATCATTGAAGGGATCGGTGATCCCGAACCAGACCGCCGTTAGACTCATGACAAATTTACAAGTGGAGTCTGTAAAACTCACCGAGTATAGGAAATTATTGGCGAATCGCCGATCATGTCAGCGATCCCAACGAACATCGTTGTTTGTACCTTCACAATGACTAGAGGTTTTGTAAAATTTGTTGAAGTAAAGGACTACCTGGAGTTACACTGAGTGGTCTGGTGCTCTTGACTAATGTCGCCAAATGCGCGAAAATTGGACAGTTTTTCAAGACAAAGGTTTAAAAGCTTCGATTTATTCCCTTTCTCTCTCTTTTTCATCTTCCCAAACTCAGAGATGCACTCTAGTTTTACATTTCTTGCAATTGTTGGATTACATTGCTTCTTAGCATCTCAATATCCATTTGGTCGGCATAAAAGGTTAGTACTTCAAACCCTGCATTTATTTTGTCAAACTTTTTCTCAATTGCAATAGCCTGATCTTGTTAAAGTGTTCTGGTTCTGACTGGTAAGATTATATTGTTTACATGCATGATTTAATTTGGTAATCTTGCTCGAGTAGTTGTGACTATTGAAATTCCGTAACTGCATGCCTTAAACTGGGTTAAAAATTGAGGGGTAGGGTTTGAGTGTTATGGCTCCTACCTTAAGTTAACTAGTGCATGCTTTGATTTTGTTTTCAGGGGTTGCGGGGTTAAATTGGAAATGTTGAGTTGAAAATAGACACATTGGGCCGTTTAGCGAGCTGGATCAAGATCGCCAAACTACTCGGCGGTTCACCTAATATCACCATCACGCCTTTCATTTCATGTTTTATTTGATAATATACTTTGTATTTTTTGGCGAGAAGCTTGAATTTGCCAAAACCACTCAGCAACTAACTAAAAGGCTTCCCATTCTACCTTTGTCTATACCGTTGAACTTTTGGTGCACTGGAACTTTCGGCGAGCCTTTTCTTGTTTGCCGAAAGCTATCAGCATATCACATAGTGGTTCCCCCATCTTCTACTTGCTACCATGTTTAGAGCTAATCCCTTCGGCGAGCCCGATCTAGCTCGCCCAAGAAAATTGGTGATGTGCCCTCTGGTTTGGAAAATCAGTGTGTAATTTTTCTACTGTGCTTTTGTTTAAAGTTTTCTAACACCTCTTCGAGATTTTGCAGACATGACTAAATCAAAAGCTGCTGAAAGAATAGCACCTGCCCAACAGAAGGTCAAAGGGATTGCAAATAATGAGCATGCAACTACGTCGAAAGGCAAAGCTACGAAATCACCCACAACTACTAGGAAATGCAAAGGCAAGAAGCCCACTTCTGCCAGGAAGACCATTACCCTATATCCTAATATTCCTTCATGGGCCCAGGCATTCTGCAGGATAGTGAATATCTTCCTGGCGGACTCACACTCAACAGAACTTAGTGAATCTGGTACAACTCCTTCTTAGGTGATTCCAGGTACTGAGACCCGAGACTAGACAGATGTTCCAAGCACTGATGCCCCGATTCAGACAAAGACTCTGACAGAGGGAGTGACTACATAGACAGGACCTTTCTTTACCTCCATCTCTGTCTTACTTTATTTTATATTCATGATATTTTGTTATTGGCATTTTAGGAAAAATGTTTTTTTTGGTAGGGTAAGGCCCACCTTTTGTGTGTGCTATTGTTATTCGTGTTTTGTTTATATTTGGGTTGTGATATACTATTGTGTCTATGCACTGTTTCTGCCAATGTTTGAGCTCGTGGCTCCTTTTATTTTAAATTGCAAGAATTATTTCCACCCCTTCTGTGTTGAATGTGGCTATTCTTTTGCAAAATTTGAGTGTCGATTTTGATCAATGCCGATTACTAGAATAGTGCTCTCAATGGAACAAACATGAATATACGGCTACGATGAGGCCAAATGAAGTTGCATAGGCAATAGGTGAACTCTTTGCATCTCGTTGTGATAAGCCATGTACCAAATTGATTCTTTTGTGATGACGGTTGCATACTAGCAAAAGTGTGGAATCTTGTTTGACTTTAGTGTCGATGCCTTAAGTGATGAGCTTACTGTGAACCATGCATAAATATACCTAGAATTTATCCCGTTGGTCCGATCAACTAACTACGACTTTCTCTTGATATAATATTAGGCAACTTTAAAGAGTGTGAGCCAATTTGACATATACCTCTTTTGTGACCTACCTTGTGAGTGTGTGAACCTCTCTTCAACACCCCTTGAGCCTTACCTTTATTTGGAAGAAACTTGATGACAACCTGACTTTTCTTGACCCATTACCCTTAATACTCATGAATTGTGGTTTATTGAATAGCCAACTTAGGCCTAAGTTGGGGGTGTGGTGGAAAATAAAAGGGAAGGTCAAGAAGTGCAAAGAAAGTCTCCTTTAACCCATGGTATTGAGAAATATGGAACCCCTTCATATAAAAAAAAAAAGAAATGAAAAAGAAAGTTCTGGAATAAAGTACAAAACAAATGGGGTTACCAAACAATACATGGAAAGTGAATAATAGGATGACTTATGAGCGCTAAAGAGAATGATATAGGAAAATGAAAGGAGGAGTTGTGAGCATCACATTACATGAGGATGAAAGTCATTCATCCTAAATGACAATACATTTGCACTCAGCCCCATTACATGCCTTGAAAAGACCCTTTTGATCTTGATTGAGTTGAAGCAGATGTTGATCGAAAGATACGGGCAAACCGTTGGGTTAAAGCATGCATTGTGTTCTTCTTTGTGATTGTGAGCGTTGCATAGGATTCCGAAGCTTTAAACTGTGAACCATTTTGTGAATATGGAATCATTCCTTGTGTGAGGGAATTTGAACACTTTGGTTGAGCTAGAACCTGAACTTGAACCAAGTATTGTGAGCATGAGATTCTTTGATATTGCTGAGTCACAACTTGAATCTTTGAGTGCATATTTGATCTTTCCATAAGTGAATTGGTTTTTGTTGTGTGCATTCATGATTGAGTCTTGTGTAGCACTGTTTGAGACACTCTTTGTGAACAGCTGGACTTGAGTTTGCTTGAGGATAAGCAAAATTTTAAGTTGGGGGTGTTGATGAGTCCACAAATTGTACTCATTTAGGGCTATATTTTGATAAAAATTAGTGTCCACAAATGCATATTTTATCTCAATATCTGATGAAAACCAATAAGTTTCAGGTATTTGGATTTTGAAGGCAAGCGTGGACACTACTTAGCAAAAAAGGAACAAAGGCAGCTGAAAGAACCAAGAAATGACGATCTAAGAATCACCGAACCTATTCGGCTAGTCGCCAAAAGGTCATATCCTCACCTTTTGTTCCAGTGTGTTGAGCCATGAAGGATAGGATCAAATCGGCGGAGAAAAGGTGCAGTCGACGTATCGCCGAGCAGTTCTTCGAAGCTATACTATGTCACCCAATGATCCAAACACTACGATGCTGAAGGATAGAGCAAGATAGTGATGAAACCTACCAAAGGGCGGATCACTAAGTTAATAGGCGATCTCAACTAACGACGCCGAATGATCCCCTGCAGCACAGATTTTAAAAAAAAAAATACACATTGAGGGTTGTTTGTTAGTATAAGATTTTTATGATCAGATTTTTAATATAGAATTTTTAACATAGACTTTTGGGTTCAAAGCTTGGAAAGGGTTTTGAAGAACTTGAAGATTCAAAGGGTTTCAACTCCAAGATTTTTGGACTTGGGTCTTTAGTATTCTTCACTTTTGACTTGTTTTAAGACTTAAATCTTTATACCCATTTGAATGCAAACTCATTTTGGTATAAATTTCTACCTCTTTTACATGTCTAGCTAAAACCCCGATTCTTGGGGTGTGATTTTGTGAATATGGGTTAGATTATCTGTTGGTCTTGCTTGTTGATAATTTCTTTATTGTTTAGATGTGATTTCGTTTATTAGTTGTAGTGGAACTTAATGAAATTGTAGTTTTAAATATGATTTTACCTTTGTGTTTTCGACCTGCTCGATAGAGAGGACGTTAAAACTAAGACTATTAAATTGATGGCCGGTGGAATTAGGTTGACATGAGGTTCAACTCAAGATAGGGAATCCTAGTCCTTCTCTAACACACTCAGCTCGATAGAGTGAGTGGTCTAAGGCGGAGGTTCTTCTTCTTGCGGAAAGTGGGTGTCTGAGAAGAACCCATTTGATTCGGGGTAAGTTGCTCGTGAGAGAATTTACCCTCACTATAGTCTAGCCTAGTCACAAATATTTGACAGATTTATTATCAAAACTATCTACCCAATAGTTTAGTTTATCCCGTTGTCCTATCACATCCCAAGAACCCCATCTCCTTGATTAGTACTCTTTGCAATTTTTCTGTTTTAGCTTACCTGTAAAAAAAATCCCATTGTTAATTGACACTTTTTTGTCACCCCTTAAATTTAGCATGTTTGTATTCGACAATGTTTTCAGCTATGAATAATTAGAAATTAATTTTACTTTTCTAGTAATTCTAAAACCACTTCCTGTGGGAACGATCTCAACCCTTGGTTGGGTTATTATACTATTGCACGATCGTAGACACTTGCATTGGAAGTTGTGTTTTTTAGTACACGATCAAGTTCTCGAGTAGGCTACATATACTCCTTCATTATTTATTATAGGGAAATACATAATTCAATGATTCATTAGAGGCTTGGCTTTTCCACTTCATCTAGCATCAAAACATTTAAGCACAATTGGGTCATCTTTTGACTAAGTGGTTTGTCATACGATTGTCGTGGAGTAGACATGAATTAACACTTCCCTAGTTAGTGGTAAAAGGCTATGCCATCAGTACAATGGTGATAGGATCGCACCCCAAGGTAGAAATCATCTCAATTAGGATCATCTTCACTCTTGACCTACAGGACTCATGGAGAGAGCACCTAGGTTTCCAGGCGATACCATGGCAAGTTAGGGTACCTAGAGTGGATACTGTTCATGATAAATTTCTTAGTGTTTTGATTTTGGCTATTCAGGTTCTCGGTTCATTCCATTTTTTTAGGCTTTCTATGAGAAGCGATATAATTGTTGCAAGTTGAACAACTTTGCCAAGGAGTTTCATAGAAGTCGACCTTTGATAGTACATGGTCAGCAGTTTCAGGCGACTAGGTTCTTGGTAAAGTCAGCTAGGGTACGTCCCCGGAGTATTAGAAGTTGTGCCCCCAGTATTGTAATTGGTGATGTATATGTTCAATTAGGGATCAGACACGTTCCTTTCAATTCTCTTATGGGCAGTCCATTGGTTGATGTTCCAAGTACCGATAATATAAGTGTGATCTCATTTTTAATTTACCTCCTGATTACTTATAGTGTGTAGATTTGGGGTTTTTATTCCCACACGTTCCTATGTGTCTTGTTGTGAACTTGTAATTTGTTGCGAAATCTCTCTTTTGTCTTATGTGTCTATGTTTAAACCCCTCTAGAGTATTTCATTTAGGAGTGAATAGTCTTAGCATTGAATTTGTGTTCGCACTAGTGGTGGAGTAATACCTTGTGCCCATGTGCTTAACTATATTTCTCAGGTAAGTTATTTTTTCTATTATTCTGACTAGATTATCTCTGTTGAATACCTTTTTCACTCATTGTCCTCTTGTTAGTTGATATAGCTTTACTGTTTGAGAGAGTGTGTGATGGAAAATGTGATCTTTGGTATGTTTGGCTCAAAATTACTTTTCTCGATTCTTTTCCTTGCCTAAATCATATTCTTTATTCCTCTATGACAAGGTTGAGGGTTTTCCTCTTTTTAACGTCCTAATTTGCCTATTCGTGGTACGATTAGCGCTCAGAACTAGTAGTTAAGCTGACAATTGACTCTTATAGTATCGGATAGTTATGGTTGAGTTTGGGAGGTTAAAAGGCTAGTAGTTTAGAATTTTATGACTATGGCGATGTCTTGGCCATATATTTTTTATGTAAGGTTTTGTGGGGACTATTGAGTAATACACATATGTTCTATTGACAACCAGCAGAGAAAATCAAGTTACTTCTGAACAAGGGTGTCCACTTTGTTGATTATTGGTTCATTTCACCAACGTTGGGGTATAGTTCCCATTTATGGACTTCTTAGTATTTAGCTATCATTATTTGAGTTCTGGATTATTGTAATATTCTACATTTTGAGCAAGGCAAATTTTTTCATTCTAATCACTTTTTACTACCTTTATTTTGTTTGAGTTCCATGAAGGTTGTGTCAATATGTGATGGCGTTCATTAACAACTTCTAAACTTCTATTTTACTAGAGACTTGGAATCTCTTTAGAAGACTCATCTTGTTGTATAGGTAATTTGTGGATCAACAACGTTCACTTGTTTTATGATTGAAGTTTTGTGTCTACCATTGTGGTTATCTTACGGTTGTTTGGTTTTGTTGTATCACTCTTGATAGTTTTAATATGTTTTTCCTCTACCTATCAGCTCAATTTCCCTTGGAGTAGGGTGGTTTACTTAGTTTTGCACTCGAACGGTGGTTCGTGGATTCTTAGTTGTAGTTTTATTACTTTAGGCTTACAGTTTAATGTAAATTTGGTTTTCAAAAAGATAATGAGTAGAAGGTTATCATTGGAGTTAGACTTATAGTGCTTACATCTATAGATTGTTCATCCCTTAGAGTAGTATTTCAATTTCGAGAGATTACATTCAAACTCATGTTTTGGGGTTTGAGAGTCATTAAGGTTGAACTTTGGCCTTGTTTTCTAGGCCAAAACAATTCTTATTGCTTTTGTTGCTCTTCGATGTTCAGATAATGCTGGAAACTTTTTGTATGGTTCAGGATAGATAGGATATTTATGATGAACATAAGGTGTTGGATTTGGAGTGGAAAGGAAAAAGATTTACAGTGTTGGAGTTGGAAGGAAAAAGATTTACTGGTTTGGATAAGGAAGGGAAAAGTTTGAAATAAGAGGTAAGTAACTTCTTCTCTTGTTTGTTGGTTGGCTCATTATGTTTTCTCTGTGTGGTATTGGTTCATATCATATAGGTATGTTATGTTAATTTTTGTCTGTTCTGGTTGAAAGGAAATAACTACCTAAAGGAAAAAGTTGGGATTTCTATTTTGAGTTTGGGAGCGAAGAAGTCAATTACTGAATTTCTATCAACCTAAGTTTTGGGTTGGGGTCGCTCGACCTTAGAGGATATTTGTATGGTCAGGAAAACTATGAAGGACGAGTACCCTTTGATAGTGGATGTTGCAATGACCCTCAAGGTTATTTTTACTTTTTTTTTTTTATCTTTTCAGCATTAAGTGTTTTCATGTAGCGGCCCAAGTAATTTATGACTTGCTTCGACTAATAGTTCAATCATCTGGTCGTTTTTTTTTGTTTTGTTCAACTCTCCATGTGTTGGTGCCTTTAAAACATGAATGATTTACTTCGATAATAATTTCAAGAAGACGACCTAGGAATGTCATTCTAAAGGCTTAATCAACAATGGAAGGGCCATTTAAGGCTAGAACATGCTTGGTTCGGACCCCAAGGTTTTTGCTGTGAGTTTGTACAATTAGGTGTTTTAACTCTGAAGCTTTAGTCATGGTTTGACTTTGCTTAACATTCTTGGTAAATATGGCTTTTCACGACCCAAGGTACCCCCTAGATATAACATGGCGTATAGGACCCCAAGAGGCCCCATACATGTCACTTAGCAGAAGTCTAATCACCTGTCTCATTAGCCATCTACCACATAATAATGAAATTCGGCCTAGCCCATACATCATGTACAAAATTGAAAGTAAGAAAGAAAATGGAAAAACAATGAAAATCCATCCTCGAAGCATGAGAACCCTGTTTGTCAGACCCTACATATGGGGTTATGTAGGCAAGTGTATGGGTTACAAACATATACCAAGTATGATAGGTATGCATATAAAAATTTAGTCATGCTAAAATAGGACATATTTTCATGAGCATGCAGTGATCAGCTAAAACATGAAACTTAAGAGTTAGGAAGAATAAGTGACAAAATAAATGTTTTAAATGCTAGCAAAGAAACTTCATCCAATACTAAGCATCAACGATCGTTCAATAGTAATATAACCCAACTAGTGAGTTGGTGTCGAGTCCCAAGGGAGTGGTTCATGATTGAGAATCAATAGTCTAGTGAGAATGTGCTCAAGTCAATCATAGCTAAAAACATTTATTAAGAAAAACATAAATTCAAGTCTGGGGTGATACAAGTGTCAAATATAAAAAAATGGGGTTTTGTATTCGATTATCAACTAAAACAAAAAATAACACAAAAACTTGCATGGAGACGGGATTCTTGGGATGTGGGATTATGGGCCAAGGTAAACAACTAGGTAATTGCAAATAATAGTAAACAGATGCATATCAGTGAATAATCTAGACTTTATTGGGGATAAATTTTCTCTCAAACAATTTACCCCGAATCAAATTGGTTTCTCTCGAACACCAATAAGAGGCAGTGAAGCACAACCTTCGCTTTAGTCCATTCACTCTCTTGAGCTTAATGTGTGGAAAAGGGTTTAGGATTTACTCTCTCGAGCTGAACCTGTGACAACCCAATACCCAAAAACCATTGATTCAATAATTTTGGTTTTAAAACCTCTCTCTCAAGCTAGCCAAAAACACAAAGTTAAGATTATATTTGCAACTACAACCCATTAAATTCAACAACAATTACTGAATGAAATCACTTTTAAACAACAAATAAACTATCAATTAACAATACCCAGCAGTTAAATCAATCCATAATCATATAATAACACCCTAAGAATTGGAGTTCTAGCTAGAGATTGTAAAAAGGTAAAAATTACTACCAAGTTGTGTTTCCATCAACTGGGTAGGATTGATATTCTTTACAAAGGAATAAGATGAAGAATCTTCAATACCCACTTCCAATTTCTTAAAAATGGAAATTTTCAAATCTTCAAAGCCAAGGAAATATTGTCTCTCTATTCAGTTCTAAGCTGTAAACTTCAAAAACTGAACAATAATATGATTCAATAAAAGATAAATTCAAATACTAAGCTAAATATATAAACAAGTATTTATTGTTGTCAAAGAGTTTGCTGCAAAGGACCATTTGGCGCAGTTAGTCAGGATCGCCGATCCACACAGCGATCCACCCTTTTGTCATTTTCATCACCATTTTGCTTTTGCCTTCAGCATCCTTGAGGTTCTGAAAGTTTGGTTGATATGGCACTGATACAAAGTTTTTCACAACCCAGGGGTACCCCCTAAACGTAACACGTCATACTTGACCCAGAAGGGGTTGCATACAAGCCCTTAGCATAATCATACACATAAAGCCATAAGAATGATGCATAAAATTTAAAACTTATACAATCAAAGTCAAACTTCTTTTTCATAAACGAAAATCATAAGAGTCTAGATTGTCTCACTCACCATCTAAAACATAGGAATACAATCTTAGGGACATAGCCCTTTACAACGATAGTCTTCAATATAGATAGTACAATAGAAATTAGAAATGGATAATATGTCCTCGAACTTGAGGACTCACCAAGCATAGGGAATAGTCAACCCAAGCTTCACTTGAAAGGAAAAGGAGATAATTGTTCCTCAACGACCAGAACCTACACATATAAGAAAATGTAGAGAATATGGGTTATCATATTTAATTGTACTAAGTATGGAAGCCATGCACAAAAACACTTAAAACATGCATAAAAGGGACAATTAGTTGATATCATGACTTTTTCAAGTTTAAAAGCCATTATGCACATTTAGAGTAATCACAAAGTCAAACCATGCCATAAGCGACCTGAGGCTACCATAGGCATGCATAACATACCTTGACCTCATCAAAAGCCAACATTCATAGACAAAGAGATAATCATGTTCATAGTTCATAGTAAGGAAAGTCATTATTAACATGAACTAATATCAGCCATACATGGATTCATACATATTCATGTCGTAATAGATATAGCTCATGTTCATGTTCATATAAAACATACATTAACTCATAAAGCATCATGTCATCAAGCACATACCACAATCACTCTCAAAGCTTACTTGTGCATTGCATAAGTGAAGTCTTACACCCCCAGTCACACTAAGTAAGACCCCTAAAGTAATCATAGCACATAACTCATGTTCTTGTTCTTAATTCATATTCTTGTTCATGTAATGTCATGGATATTGTTCTTGTCATGTAGGGAAATATAGCCTTAATTGACATAGACCATGTGAGCTACATGGAATCTGGTGTCCTGAACCCATACCGAAAAAAGGTGTTCTACTTGCCTAAGGTACAACTAACATGTTTAGCTTATAAATGGATCCATTAGCTAAGAGACCTATGTAGGCACACTGTTATGGGATAGGACATTGCTACTAGAAACCCAGATTAACTGAGGTAAAAGGTTTCCATCTCATGTTCCTATCCACTCTGTTCTAAGCTTCATTCTTTTTAATAATCATGTTAAGTCTTTACTTTACATTCAAGATCATGGAAGAATGCATAGCCTTCAAACCATCCTGGTGTCATGGTAGGTCATAGATTCATTAGGTGAGAATGTCCTTTCAACCTTAGAATCGTCAATATGTGAGTAAAACTTTCACATCATGTTCATAGTGTTTCATGAGAATAGCCTTTCAATCAATCAAACAACATTATCATAATTATAGATATTTCATTCATAATCAAGTCTAGGGGTATAGGGGAGAAGGATCTTGCATCAATACCACCAATACACAATAGGTGAATCATTATTTCATATGCACTCTTCATCGACATACAAAAACCCTAGCTATTGCCCTTCAAGGCTAGGAATCAAGATCAACCCTAACTTATAGAGTTATCACATTAGATAGAGGTATTTCATGATTCAACAACTTTATAAATGTAAACATAATCAATTTACAAGATTCCATGATCCATCAAGTTACACCTTAGTTCGCAATTTAGGAAGAAGGGGAAATCAAGGGTCCAAGGAGATTTTCATCATAATTCATCAATACACCATTAATCCAACCATAAAACATTATAATCAATCATAATAAATCATAATTAAACAATTGAAATGGTTTTTGAAGAAGACCCATGACTACATTGATACCCTATGTTTTTGAAGTCTTAAAAACATACTTTGTAGAGGCTTCTTGGGTTATAGCTACCCATGAATGAAAAGCATCCATACTTTAGCTTGATTTCCACAAGAAATTGGAGAACAATGTTTGGTTCTTGTACCCCTAGCTTGATCTTGACCTTGCTCTTCAATGAGGTCTTAGAGAGAGAATATTTTGAGAGAAGAGTTGGTTAGGTTTTAATCTTGTGAGTTACGAGAGTTAAAAGAGTTGGTTAGTATTTAAAACTACTTTTATATGTCTTAAATAACTAATATAAACCTCCCCTAACTTTAACAATTAAAATAGGAATTAATGAAATGTTTGCATCCTAGGACGAAATTGAGGTAGTAGTGTAGACCCCATCCACGACCCCCCATCAACTGGGCATGGATGGAATCACAGACCGTGCTGGTCCTTCTTGGTTTGGGTCTGGTACCCCTCATCTTTGCCACCTCAAGCTACCCACGCACGAGTCCCCACCCACGGGGCGTGAGTGCGACCATTGACTGTACTGCAGGTTGTGGTTTTGGACAGATATTTGGGAGAGTTTGGGGAAAGCCTTACCTTGACTCACGACCCCCAGTTTCGGTGCGTGAGTCCACCCACGAGGCATGGGTGTTCCTCTAGTGGAGCATGCTATTTTTAACAGCTTTATGGGAAGCCCCTTGGTCCTAATCAAGGACCCATGGGGGGTCCTTGGAGGGGGGCATGCCTTAACGTTTAGGGACTAAAGCATTAGCACTAACCTAGGGAGGTAAGTTTACAACTTTTATCTTAACGTTAACCCTTTTTAGAACACTAGAATACATGATAGGCTCTAGCTTAGGCCATTAGATTTATGGGGTGTTACAAGGAAAACCTTTGTCGAAACTTAGGACGAGCATGTCCCTTGTATGCTTGATATATGCCAGACACACTGGCTTATATATTGCGTGTATGGTTGATATATGCCAGACACTAGGGTTAGCTTGGGGTCACTCACGATCCTAGGTTCCGTGTTACACCAAAGGGGTAGCCTCGGGGTGTGTTAGAAACCCTTTATTTGTTGAACCTTGTCGGAGCATTAGAGGAACCTTGACCGGAAAACCTTTTTTGAAACTTAGGAGGAGCATGTTCATCAAACCTTGCATGAGAGAAATTTTCATCAATGATTTTAGCCCTCTTTCTCTCCCTAGACATCTCCTTAGGTTTCTCGTCTTCAATGTGTTGAGCATGAACAATGAGACGAGAAATGTCCATGCCCTTAACAAGCATAGCGGTACGACATTCATTAATCACCATTTTGGACACCCCCAAAATGATCTTGCTCATCCTTACCCTAGGATTGGTAGGCATAGTAGGAGCATACTTAGAAAATTGCGTTAACTTTAAAGCATATTCCTTCATACTCATACTTCCTTGACGAAGGTTGATGAACTCAAGAACCTTTGCCTCCCTCATCTCAAGGGGATTTAACCTATCAAGGAAATAAACTCTGAACTTTTCCCTATCAGGAGGACCGGCATCTTCCATTCTCCCTTATTTCCACTGGTTAAAACATATTTGCAGAACACCCTTAAGTTTATAAACGGCAAACTCTGCCTTTTCCATCGGCATCACTCCCATAATCATCAGCACTTTGTCAACCTCATCAATGAACTCTTAGGGATCTTCCTCAACCTTAGACCCATGAGTTGCTCATCAATTAACTCTTAGGGATCTTCCTCAACTTTAGACCCATGAAAATCAGGGGGATTCATTCTAGTGAAGTCCCGGACTCTAGATGCCGCCGTACCAACATTTGTGTTCATGGTAACCACAACGTCCGTATTGGCTAAAGTTGGCACTTCTTGAGCAAACACTTGAAAAACAGCCCTAAACTTCGCATTAGTCACTAGTTTGGCCAAAGGATTGACCAGAGCTAGAATAGGAGATTCTTGTTCCACATTCTCCCTCACATTCCATCAAGCATAAGCTCTCCGAGTAGCATATCTTTTAGATCATCAGATAAGGATGAGGAGAGAGATATTATAGAGTTAAAATTTATCGCACGACTTTAGAGTAATGAAAGAGAAGGAGTTTCATAAACATCGTGTATCCTCTCACTCATAAATATGGCGCGTTTCATACTCATGAACAAGACTCTACTCGGCATGGCTTATGAGACATCCTAGGTCCTTTCTAAACCCTATGATCTTACCAAGTTTGTCATGACCCAAGGTACCCCCTAGGTGTAACATAGCGTATAGGACCCTGAGAGGCCACATACAAGCAACTTAGCATTCATAACATAAGAAATAGAACGAAAAAGATAACGAATAACATTTCAAGATAAAATGTTCTAAAAAGTAAAGTAGAACTCTAAACATTTGTCTCATTAGCCATCTAGTACATAAGAATGAAATTGGTCCTTTCCCATACAACATGTCCAAAACTAAAAGTAAGAAATAAAACTAAAAACATTGGAAATCCATCTTTGAAGTAAGAGGACTCATCAATGCTCGAACTCTCTCAAATCAACCTCTAGCCACGAAACTTAAAACCCTAGTTGTCAGACCCTACATTTGGGAAAACATAGGCAATAGTATGTGTTACTACAAACATGTACTAAGTCTAATAGCTATGCATATAAACATTTAAATCATGATAAAATAGGACATTTTCATGAGCATGCAATTATCAGGTTAAAACATGAAACTTGAGAGTTGGGAAGCATACGTCAAAAAACATGATCAATGCAAGTTAATATCATTTAAGAAAATACTTATGATACTTCTTAAAGTAATCTTAGTTAATCATAACTTACTTGTGATAAGTAGCCTTAACCGAAAAAAGTTGTCATACTTGCTACGATAAAGACTATGAACTTCCAGCTGTTGTAGATCCACTAGCTAATGTCTATATAGATAATCCTATGTTGGCACATTGTTTATGCGACATGGGTAATCGCCACTTACCCACTCGGTTATAAGCTTAACTTTACGAAATCATTCTCATTCATCTTTATTTTAGCTTCTAAAGGACATGGGAAATCCCCTCTTGTCCTTACATCGTTTGACATGGGTAATCACCTCTTGTCTCTCTATCATATGACATGGGTAATTACCTTTTGTCTTTTACTTAGAGAGCATGGGTAATCGCCTCTTGCCTGAAGATTAGCATAGCTTCTTATTTTGGTTCCTTTTTGGTGAGAAGACCTTTCAACCCTAAGAAATCCTTTCACTACCGTGATTTCATGTGTATATGAGATATCCTTCCAATAACATAACAATGAGAACATCATTTATACTTCACTCTCAAAGCATCCTTAAATCATTTACATCGATTTCATAAGTACGTGCATAATCTGATAATTCACCCTTCTTAGGTCAAAACCAGCGTTCATTCATCAACATGTTGAAAACATTAGTTAAACATGGGCTCATGGAAATTCATCATAAATTCATGTAGTTCTATGAATGCTGCTTATATTTATATAATCTTTTTTCATAATCCAAAACCCACAATATATCAATATAACTTGGAAAAATGGTGATTACATTGGTTCATGGGGAATCATCATAAAAAAATGAGATTTACTCAATCTATGCATAAAAGATCATAAATCCGTCAATTAAATAAATAATCAAGAGAGCCCAGAACATAGAAGAAAACCCTAACTCAATCGAGGATTTCTGTCTTTGAAAATAGGATAATTTGGTAACTCCATGAATGGAAGGAATCCATGGATGAAAACTATTAAACCTCAATTACAAAAACATTCCTTCAATGGTTGAATTGGAAACTTGCCTTGAAACCCTAGGTTAAACCCTTCTCCTTCAAGTTTTCCAAATAGAGAAATATTTTGTAGAGGAAGAACTTGATCTAATTTGGTAAATTTAAGTGAATGACTTGAATGGGTTGAATCTAGGGTTCAAATCAGTTACATAGTGGTTCTAGGTAAGGGCAAAAACCATGTAGTATCAACATAAAATAATTAGTAAAAGACCCAATTGCCCTTATAATACAGCTAATGCGAACCTCCATATAGAGGCCCACACGAGCCGTCTCAGGGTCCACGAGTCGTCTGGGCAGTCGTGACCCTAGACTAGTGGCTTGGGGGATTCTGCCTCCCCTTCACAGCCACCACCATGACCCGTTTGGCACTTCACGAGCCGTCTTGGTGCTTGGGAAAGGAGCATGGCCTTAGGGAGGACATTATACACTCATCACAGGCACCTCTATAAGTCGTGGTGTCCTCCACAGCCTAAGAAGGGCTCCATGAAGGTAGACATGGCTCAATTGAGGGCTGATGACCTCTCTCTTGCCTCCCTTTCTCAATTTTCTTGATTTTAGGGTGTAACATGGTAAATGTGGTAGGACAGGAATTATTTATGTATGGTAGGCTCCAAAATGTTTAGTTTTGTCTACAATGACCTTTTATGAGGTTCTCAAGGTTTTTGGTCTCGTGTTGAGTCCTCTAATGTAAATTGGAGAATACAGAGCTTGCATGTGGGTCCAATTTTTCATAAAGAGAACCTAGAATGGAAGTTTCGATGGATCCATTGAGCGTGGAATGTAAAATTTTAGCGTATGGTTTCTGAATGAATCTCTAACACTTCGTCGAAGCTCTTTTTAAAATTAAACTTGGCCTGGTGGTAGAGTTTTACTCTACGCGTTTTCATCCTAGGGACCACTTTCATGGAGGCCTACAATTTTTGGCATCCTTGTTCGTAAGCTAGGTACCACGTTTGTAGAAACTAGTTGGTTGATCATCGTATTCGCAAGAACAACTATGCGTTCTTGAAGGGATGTGGCCTTGATCCTCCACTTTCATGGGAATTCCTTATTGTTTGTGATGGATGATCTGGGATAAAGTGATGTTGTTGACCTCGTGATTGCAACCTGGGGCCCACGTTTGCGGTAGTTAGCAAACTGATCTTTTAATTAACCCGTTTTCAGCTTTCTTTAACTTTTCCAAAACAAAATTTAGGGAGATAGGACTCTCCAAATTGGGTGATTCTAGTTGCATTGGTTTGAGTTAGTTCATTGATACGCATTAGATTTTTGTGGAGGTGCGGAGAGCATCGGTTTGAGAAAATTCTCAGCAGGAAGACGGGTGCTTATGTCTTTTTAATGTTGATTGAGTTTGCACATTGCCATTTGGCCTATACCAGGGTTGGAATTGTGTCGCATATCAGGGAACAAGATCATGTAGGCAATTAGGACCTTTTGACGGAGTCAATTTCGCAATTCACAACACGGACCCCATATTCCCATTTTGCCTTGATTTTTGGGTCCAATTCAATTTAATGCAAATTATGTTTCTTAACGTCTGTAAGGATATTTGGATCAATATTTTTCTATAATGGCAATTATCGAAGGTTATTTGAAAAGGAGAGTTCTATTAATGTGATTTCAGAGCGTGCATGTTCGTCTTTAAGGTAGGCTACAATGTACCTGTTCGTATATTGATCTCTATTAGATAATGCTTAACATTCAATGCATGTGATTTCGATTTGTGTGTGGTGGGTTAGGATTATCTTCCTTATTCTTATTTCTTGATTCCGATTTGAGCGTTAGGGTAGTTTAGAATTGTTCAATCATTATTTTAGGTTTGATTTTCCTTGTTTATGCCTTTGTTTAATGTAATTAATCTCTTTAGGGTGGTTCAATGCTTTGTAGTATTCGGTGTAATTGGTACCTTAGAATGAGATTCAGTTAAACCTTAGATAATTATGATTTCTTCAAGGATTGTTTCATTTGGTTTAGGATTGAAACTTTCTATAGACCTATGTCTAGGTTATCCTCAAGTTCTTTCATTGATTTTTATCACCGTACGATGGAGCATGTTTTGCTATTCCTTGGAATGGTTTTATATTGTAGAGAACGAGATTCTTCAGTTAGTCCTTTGTCTGTTGATAATTTATTATCCCCTTTGCTGCTTGATTAGAGATTTTTTTCCTTCTGTTATCATTGTTGAATCGGTTGAAGTATTTTTTGTATCGAGGCCTTGGTTGAGGACAACCTATATACGAGGTTAGTTTATGTCCCCTAGGAGCAAGGTGTTTGGTATAAATATTTATTGTTATTGTGAAGGAGTTTTTTTTTGTGCTAGTGATGGCATGCATTGCATTGAATTTTCAATCTTGCATGATTTGTAGTACGACCCAAGCCATGCATTGGTTCTCAGCATAATTTTGAGAAAAGAGGTTTTTTGCCAGATTACTTTTAAAACTGATCTTATAATGGGAGTTTTGCTACCTTTACTACCTTATAAATGGATTAAGACTTAGAGGCATTAGAAATGCGCTCACATTTTACTGGACTAGTCAAAGAGTAGCTTACCTTCCCATGTGATTTGATTCTACTGTTATCTCCAGTTACAGTGACAGAGCATATGAGACCATGATAGGAACTAAGTAGGTGTATATGGATGTTCCTGTGTGTTATTTGTGTTAATTTATATCAGTATGACTATGGATAGGTATGTCCCTTAGTAGTGCCTTAATTCCTCAATCTTTTTTGTTAACTCTAAGTTCCTTCTTTTAGTTGTTTCTTATTATGATATTCTTGTGGTTCCTTTTGTTATCCATGATATATGCTCCTTTCTTACATGTATTTTATGCTTAATTTATGTTTGGAGCTCAATCATCCTATGCTTACTGAGGGTCTATTGTTGGGACACATGCCATACTTCTGCACCCTACTGATCATAGTACGAGTTTGCACTGCTGATTTGGATCTGATGTGGAGCAGCTCTTGGATTCACATACTTGGGTGAGCTTCTGGGTTTAGAGTTGCCTCTCTCACCCTCTGTCTTGGGCTAGAACAAGTTATTATTTTGCCTCTACAAAACTATTCTATATTTTTGTAATGTTATTGTATTCTTATTTTTACTAGTTGCTCAAATACCGTCTGACCCCAGGTCATGGGTTGGTTTTGTGTATTTTTTTATTCTCTCTCTTTCTGTTGTTCTTATTATTATTGTTTATATTATACAGTTCTTTCCTTCTACTCAATAGCCCATTACTTCTAGTTCCAGTATATGAGTTCGGCTTACTTACTAATGGGACAATAGTAGGTGTCATCATGACTTTTTTTTTGGGTCGGGACAATTAAACAACTCTCTACTAATGTGGATCGTGTTCTTTGGGATCAATCACAAGATAGAATAAGTAACGTGATGCTTCATAAATTTATTGAAAAATATGAATTATTGTCTTTTTTGTCACGCGTGAGTTTCAAATTATCCCCCATAATCTTTCATTTTTTTGAGTCGATGATATGAAATCGAGCTACAGTGTCAAGCTTGGAGTTGGTATAATCATGTTATCTTTTTCGATAATTAGGATGATTTTTGTGGTGATCTTTCTCTAATTTGTTAGGTTTAGTAGATTTAAATATAGGATGGTTTCTCTTCCTTGGTGAGTTATGGTCTTAGTCATAATGTGATCAATGCTTTTCATTGTGTTATTATCTATATATTTTGCATACTACAAGCTTTGTAACAATAGATTTTTTTGAAATGTAATATTGACTATTTTGAAATGTCTATAGAAGTATGCATTGATTCTTGTATTACATGATAATTTGTTATATACTTCTAATTCTAACTGTGTTTTTTTACAAAAAGTATCTTTATATTAGGATGACACTTAAATCTTCTTAGAGACAAGAAGTTTGATAGAAAAAATAAGTGTTTCAGGCGATTACGCAACTAACTGTGTGACATTTATTAGTGTCCCACTCTAATTTCTTTTTTTATTGGTGTTGCATGCTCTTGAAGAAATATCGTATCGGCCAAACTATACTTAGATTGGAGTTTTTAATCATTCACATAGTTATATTTATTAATTATAATATTGATATGATGGCTGCAAAGTGTAAAAAGTGATTTTATATCTAAAAGTCCAAGTCACATGTATGGATGTCTAGCTAGCAAAATGGGTCAGAGTCTAGCAACATGTTCATAGCCTTGTAGCAAGATTCCCCCCCTATGATTCATATAATAAACATGTGTTGCATGATGTTGTTACCAAATTATAGTTTTCCAGAACCTTAAATTTGTTATCTAGATCCTAATATCTTCCATTCTAATCTTGAAGTGCTAGCCCAACAGGCTAATCACTAAAATAGTTCACTACGAAATTCAACTACCCGACGATACAGCAGCAGTATTCACTGCTAGACTTCTATATATCACAACAGCCAAGAGGCCCATCCAACCCGACCAAACTTGGAAGAGACAATATAGAGACAAGTCCAAGTCATTCATATAACGAACTAACAAACTGACATAAAATTAACATTTATATACAAACAATAACCTAATTGTAGCCCATAAGCCAGTGATGTATACAACAAACATTTCCCAACCGACCGCCTATAAGACTGGCAAGTGCAAACATTAATCAATTATACTTGCGATAGGGGATTCATATTAATGCAAGTTATTTAATAAAAGCAATGGTGCCCACAGTATAATGTTCCATACCATGTATATACACCTACCTCCTGACTGGCTAGGTATGACCCATGCGGATAACCCTCTTTATGTGTTGTGGGACCATAAAACTCGGAAAGTTTGTATATGTACACTGGTACCAATTCAATACTTCCATAACTGATCTATCATAGCAACGGATCCGTTCCGTCGTGGTGGCAGGGATTTTTGAAGCCAATTCACTAGAAAAAGGGTCCACGATACTCTAGACCGATCAAATAAAAACTGAGCACATCATTGATTCCTCTTTTGTCTCAAAAATTAATTTATCAAAGTTTTAAAGGTAGTACGACTCGCATAAAACAATTTTTTAAAGAGTAAATGTGTAGAATGGAGTTCCTTAAAAAAGTAGTGAAAATCAATGTGTTTAATGTGATCATACCATAAAACACGTGAAAAATAGTTTTGATGCAATGCATGTCATGAACAACATCACTACAATAGAAGGTAAACAACTAGATGTACATTACCACTTCTACCTAGCTCCCAGAGCATAGAAAGCTAACCTTAAATCCAGTTGGTCCTCGACCAAGGCCACAAGCCTAACAATATGCCAACATACTCAATAAGAACAACTTAAAATGATCATTATAACTCAGGTAACGAGGTAATTTATAATTACGCATGCCACTACACAAAAAGTTTTCTGACTCTAATCCATCACCATTGGTCTCCCCATAACGACCGGAAAGGGTCATTACAATTTAGTTATAAAAACTATTTTAATCTTTTATGGAATAGAAATCAAACCATCAGTCTTGTAATCCTCTAATTTGTATCATTTTTACCCTATTATTTGTGCAAATTGATCTCAACACTATTTCGACTAATATATTTACTATACCATCAGTAAACATTCTCATGTATTTATTTCTTAGTTACTGATCCTAATGAATTATCCCAGGACAATGGAAATCTTCACTAGTTACTAGTGCCTTGACTTTATTAATAACAAAACTAAACTATCATTAACCCCATAGCCTCTACTAGAAATAAAAGTTATTATTGTGTAAAATTGACCGTTGTAGTGTCGTTTCCCATAATCAACTCATAGAAATAAATGCACAGAAGTAGAATGAAATTGTATGTTTATTAATGAGCCTCCAATAGAGTTTTTATTTAGTGCTAACAAAACAGATCGTGCTAACCTAACTCTAAAAAATAGGAACTGATAAACTTATGTGACCTACACTAACTGAATAATAAACTTAACAAACATAAAGCCTAAATTGACTGAACATGACTTATCCATATTTACCACAATGGTATTGCTCTGTTATGTTGCCTTCAAGTTAGATGTAAAGAGACAACACCTAACATGGGAAGCATCTGCTTGAAGGTTAACTTAAAGAATGGTTTGGTGACTGGATCTGTAACTTGATCGGTGGAGTGAATGTGGGAAACTCTTACCAGACCATTGCGGACATGGTGGCAATCAAAGTAAAGATCAACCTAGAGGTTCTTCTTTTTTTATGATGGATCGGGTTTTCATAAATGTATGTGACCCCAAGGTTATAACAAAGCATTATTGCAGTAGCAGAGAGTGGGACATGAAGATCCTTGAGCAAGTGAGTGATCTAGTTTGTTTCAGACAAGGCAGAGGCAACAACCCGATACCCAGCCTTAGTGGAGGAGTGGGAGACAATAGGTTGCTTATGAGAAGACCAGGAAATATGAGTCAAGCCGAGAAAAACAATGTAACCCGATATTAAGCGGTGATCATTAGTATCACCTGCCCAATTGACATCTGAATAGGCCTACATATGAGTTGACTGTTGTAAAGATATATGATTACCAAGGTGGGATGTTTCTTTAAGATACCGAAGGATACGTTAAATTTCCTTCTGGTGAACCACAGAAGGACAAGTATTAAACTGAGTGAGCTTCTTTACTGAATATGTGATGTCCGGTTGTGTAAAAGGAAGGTACTAAAGCTTACCAAGTACACTCCTATACTCTTTTCCATCAATTTTGAGGGCTTTGTCATCTACCAGTAATGCCACTTACGTACTCATTAGAGACTGAACGCCTTTGTAGTCATGCATTTAACTGTCATGTCGAACCTCATGTGTATACATAAATTGATTGAGAAGCAAACCGTTAACATCCCAACGTACCTCAATGCCCAAGAAATAGTGGAGTAAGCCAAGTTATTTAAGAGAATATTTTTTTGAAAGAGAGGTAATGACTTGTTCAATAAGTGTTTCATTACTGCACATTAGTATGATTTCATCCACATTTATAAGATTATAAATTGTTACACCCAAATTATGAAGAACAAAGATAGAATTATCAGACTCAGACTTCTTGAACCCCATCCGGATCAAAGAATGAGTAAGTGCACCATACGAGTCTTTGGGAGCTTGTCGGAGGCTGTAGATAGCCTTTTGGAGATGACAGACTTTGTCATGATGTGCCGAATTTATATCTCCGGGTAGTTGTGTCATATACACATCTTTCTTAAGCTTCCCTTGAAGAAAATCATTAATGACATCGATTTGATGTTGTGCCCAATTTTTCTGTACAACAAGGGTGAGGACAGTCCAAATTGTGGTGGGTTTAACCACTGAATCATGTGTTTTACGAAAATCAACCAAGGCCTTTGGGTGAACCCTTTTGCAACCAAAAGTCCTTCGTTCCAATTAATGGATACATCTGACTTACTTTTAATTCGAAACAACCATTTATTGGGAACAACATTCATTGTAGGGTCTTGGGGAACCAATTCCCAAGTATGATTCTTTATCAGTACATCAAAGTCAAGTTGCATATTATCTCTCCAATATATGATCTTCTGTGCTTTTTTTTGGGTGAAAGGTAGAATTGGTACAATTTGGGTTATGTGGCAGTGTAGTCAATAATTTAGCATCACTTGACGATGTGTCTTTGCGACCTTGTTGTTACACAATTGTGCTTGATTAGTGAATTGGAGCTACAGGTTCAGTGCGGGGAGGCAAAGCGATATTGCAACTATGCACACCTTTGTGACAGGTGAAGTATTGGGTCAGTAAATGGGGTGATGAGTATGATCATTGCTGATAATCATAATTAATCAGTAGTCGAAAAAGTAATGTGACAGGAGTAGTAGAGAGGGTCGGTGGAAGGGTGGCTTTGAAATATGAAGTGGGCTGATAGGGAATCTACAATAGGGGAAACTTGATGGTAGTCAAGGGAGAGGGAAGTAATGTGAAGATTACCTGGATCAGGAGTGGTGAAATGATCTCACTGTGGTTTGTTCCTCGGTGGAATACGAAGTGAGCAATCATATTAGCGTGTATCTCGCATCAATGGAATGGTGGGGGAAGCAGTGTGTGATCTGGAGTAGTGGTGCTGGAAGTAATATCCATATTTCAATTACTTTAGTTTAAAGTATTCTCCCAATTTAAATATGAAACTTTTGTTTTAAGTGGGAAAACATATTAGCAAATTGGAAAATATCCTCAAAAATTTTTACATCCCGTGAGAGAAAAAGTTTGGAGCTTGTAGGTTCAAAACATTGATGACAATGATGGGTGACCGAATAACAAAGATATACACAAGGTTTGGAATACAACTCTAATTTATGTTAAGCATATGGTCGGAGCCATGGGTACATAGACAGCCATATGTACGAAGACGATCATAAGAGGGTGCCTTTTTGGAAAGAACTACGAATGGGGACTTGTTATCAAGAGTGGTGGTGGGCAGTCAGTTTGTGAGAAAGGCATCATGATAGCAGGTAACTGTCCAAAAATCGGAGGTAAACTCGCTTGGTGAAGAAGTGTTTTGACTGTCTCAATAAGGTGTCGATGACGTCTTTCAGCTAGGGGGACAGTATGATGAGTGTGACGGGAAGAAAAAAGGTGTTGTATGCCATTGGAATGAAGGTATGGTTCCATGGTCTGATATTCTCTGCATCCATATGTGTAAAGTGTGAGTATCTTGTTACCAAAATATGTTTCAAGCACAGGATGTAAGCTTTGAAAGTGTTTCTATACCTCATATTTATTTTTCATTGTGTACAACCAAATGTATCTGGTGAACTGTTCAACAAAAAGGGAATAGTATTTGTTTTTATCAATAGATAAAACATGAGATTGGCCCACAGATCACAGTGAATTATTTCTAATGGAAAGTGGTTGGACAAAGTGTTGAAACAAAATGGAAATCTGTGCGCTTTATTCCAATAATAAGAATTACAAAAACTGAATTTGTCCTTGGAAGAATACGAAAGACATGAATTACATAAAATGGAAAATAAAACTTGAGAATGGGGGTGGCCCAATCTTGATGCCACAGATGTAGGGAAGGTCATCCAATAGTGAAGTTGATGTTTGATCGAGATAGTGATGGCCTTTCATAGAGTACTAATTTATTCAGGCCTCACAGTAGAGGGGTTCCATAGTCAAATCATTAACAAGAAATTAAGGGAAAAAAATTCTATTGATGTTAGATTTTCTTCGCAAAACTAATTCACCGAAAAAAGTTTGCGCTTGATAGCGGGAGCACACAAAATATTAGAGAGTTTGAAAGCAACATTTGAAGCATAAAAATAGGGCTACGTAATTCTGGGACTATGAGGGTTACTGACCCTAGTCCAACTCGGTCTTAAGACTACTCCCAACTTAAATGTGTACAATACAACCCAACTCAAATAAACTAGATAGCTCAAGATTCCTACATTCTAACTGAAAATGCAACATTTAGTACTAATAGTGAAACATTTTAAAATTGATGCATGTATATCTATATAAATAACCTAGCACGTGTAAATCATGAACTAAACGAATTTTCACCACTAGGGTTCTGCATTTCATGCAAGGAATTAAGAAACGATGTTACAACAACATATAAACCTAATTAGAAACATTCTAAAAACTAAATCACAACAATTCTCTAAAGTTCAAGAAACCCTAGGTCTAATAATATGAAGGGAATCAATAATCTGACTAAATTCTAGGGACTAATGGGTGAAAGGAACCCACTAGTGAAATCCCACATACCTGGTGACGAATTCCACGGAGATATCTTTCGATTTAGGGGCTGGAAATGGAGGAAACTTGTTATTTTCCTGGAAAGGGTTTGATCGATGCTTTCGATTTTGGTCTTTCTAGCATACAGGGTGTTACATTAAAATTGTGGCTGCCAGACAATTTAATGGGCAGCCGTGTGGAAGGGTTGAGTTGAATCATATGTTTGAGGATTGGAGCTGCGTCGGCATTAACCACAGAGGTGGAATGAGCCGTTTGTGTGCATAAATTTTTTTATTGGATCTTGGATGGCGTACTTGTTAGAGTATATTGGCGCTGATACCATATAAATGCATAGAAGTAGAATGTAATTGTTTGTTTATTAATGAGTCCCCAATGGAGTTTCATACAATGCTAACAAAATAGATCATGCTAACCTAAGTCCTAGAAAATAGGTACGTTTAAACTTACGTGACATGCACTAACTGCATAATGAACTTTACAAACTTAAAACCTAAATTGACTGAACATGACTTATCCATACTTACCACAATGGTACGTGCTCTATTAATAGAGAGCTTAGTCCACTAGGCTTTCTTTTATCATTAACCTAAGAAATCACTTATTTCAAATTATTACTACAATAATATTTGTTGAATACTACTATGCTGCAAATGAGTTGTTTATACCGAATAAAAACTTCACGAGTGTTGCATTTTTAGACATGCAATTCTATATTTATTTTTTTTTAAAAATGAGATGCATGAATGTGCATTTTTGCACATGGTTTATGATGAACGCAAAGAAGAGTTTTCAATGCCCATTGGTTGTTATTGTGACAATAAAATAATTGCTTCAATTTTGTGGGGTTTGACCCCAACCTTGTCTTACTATATTATCTTCGACAAAATGTGCATCGTATTGTAGGGACACGAGATTAACGCTTTAATATTATAAGTTATAGCTCTTAGTTATATTCTGAATCCGAGTTTTAGTTATTTAAATTCTTTTCAACTCTTACTGAATAGAAATCAAACAATCAATTATTCATCTAATTTTTATCATTTTCTCCCTATTATTTGTGGGATTTTACCTCAGCCTTATTTGGATTACTATATTGGCATAAGACCGCAATTGATAATATTAGGGTGTAATTTTGAGTGTATCAAGAACCATAGATGTTTGTTATGTACAAGGGTAATTCAAGGTTGATGTATGATATGATGGGTTCATTAAATGTTACGAGTAAGAGACAAAAATTCCTCACTCTAGAAATAACTTCAAGGAGGAAATGCCTGGAAAGGAAAGAAGGAAAAAATTTCAAAGAATATTATTTTAGCAGAGATGGACGACCTGGTAGTTGTTGTGTACACAAAAATTTTGGTCAAAACATCACGAGATATATTTATTTTTTTTGAATATCAAACACAGTCCAACTCTAAAATTCCAAAACCCACTCTCTTTAGGTTATGGAGGGCAGATATCTAAAAAAATTGCTTCTTTTACCGTTATAGGAATACAAACTTGGAACAAGAAAAGAATCATCAGGCAAAGCTTGCATGTATACAATGATCAATTTATTTTGTCCAAAAGAGTGGAAGAACCTTTGAGTCCATGCTCATACCAGTAAAAATAATGTTGAAACAAGAATATTCCTTGATCACAACCTTTTAGTCCACTCTCTATCCTGAATATCTAATGCTTTCATAAAGTTCAGAGTCATTATCTCTATTGTTTCCACGTTAATTTGTTACTGGACTACGGTCAAAGTTTGACATTAACATTGCTTCTTCCTGTTTGTCATATAGATGAATATATAGTTAATTTGGCATCAAGTATTTGTCCTCTTTTTTAATCTTGATGAATTTATATAATAGGAGGCTCCAATCCTTGATCAAGCTATTACATTTGAAAATCCTTTTGAAAAATAGGCCACATAGTAAACTACTGATGTAACATAATGATATTGGATAAGCACATTAACCTAATACTCCCTTATCTTACTATCCACGACAATATCTTTCCCGTTGGGGCAGAGCTCTGTTTCTCTCCTGGAACCCAATGACTCAACTTCACAAACAAATGTCAAGCCTAACACATCTTGATCCACTATCGCTACATCCATATATAGTATATCATTGCAGCTACAGTACAAGAACGGATACGCGTCCCTAATGTCTTCCAATATTACACCTTTTCCAATGAATTACAAGAAATATATGCAATAGTAAAAAGCTTTGATTTGTACCTCATATGCTAAGGCCAACAAAGTCATCCTACCAAAGAACTGGAATTACTCAAAGTGTAACAGATTCAATTTTTCCTTCAACCAAAACTAAGACTAAGTAGTGTTTGGTATGAAGGAAAATATTTACCTTGTAAAATGATTTTTCCATATTCACTATCTCCTATCATTTGTGCTTGCTGCAGCATCTGAAGGGAATCTATTACACCTTGACTATTTTCGTTTCTCTGGCAAGATGACTGTCTTGGCCTTAGAATATGATGTACAAATCGGAGTATTTTTTTTTGCATATTTTTTCTTGCAATTGGGAAAAAAGTGTATTATTGCAAGACATTAGGGATGTAGATCCGTTTTTGTACTGTAGCTGCAAGGAGATACTAAATATGGATGCAGAGATAGTGGATCACGATGTGTTAGACTTGACATTTGTTTTTGGAGTTGAGTCGTTGGGTTCGAGGAGAGAAATAGAGCTTTCTCCCTACGAAAAAGGCATCGATGTTGACATTAACAATAGGGAGTATTATTTTAATCTGCTAATCCAACATTGTAATGTGACATCAATAGCATAGTAGGTGACGTATTTTTCAAAATGCTTTTTCAGATGTAATAACTAGGTAAAGGCTTGGAGCCTCCTATTATATATATTCATCAAGATTACAATAGATTAGAAATACATGGATCCTAATTTACTAGATATTCATCTAGATGAAAAATAAGAAGAAGCCATGTTAATGCCAATCTTGGACCACGATCCAGTAACAAATCAACGTGTAAACGATAGACATTATGACTTTGAAGTTTATGATAGCATTATATTTTCATGATAGAGACTGGACTTAAAGGATTTGATTAAGGAATATTGTTGTTTCAATACTATTTTTAATGGACTGATCATGGATTTAAAGTTCTTGCACTCTTTTGGACCATTTACTAGGTGGCTTAATTGTCAACCTATATGGTGAAAGTATTACTGAAATTGTGGATGCATTAAAACATTCAACATTTCGAGTACTAGAGATAATCTTTAAATTTTGGATAATTAGTTGGAAGCGAAAGAGTGTTTTTACATGAGAGTTAGATCTGTACGCTCAAGGCTTAATAAGCTCATTTCCTTTTCATGTGAATAAATGAACATTATTGAATCACAGAATGTTGAGCTAGCCAAAGCAAAAGAAGTAATGTTTAATTTCAATGAAATGCTTTTGAAAGCAAAGGAAGTATGAACTATAAAACTAAGGGTTTAACAAAGGAATATGAAATCTTTAACACCATTTCAAGGCTCTAGCAACTTCTCCATGGTAAAAATTTGTTTATCAAAAATTTGTCCTCGTTAGTAGTATAATTACCTTGTAGTTGCAGGCTTCTTCTTTTTTTACCATTCCTAAGAGCTCCCACCCCTTGGTGACTCGAACTCGCAACCTTCGGGTTGGAAGTGAGGGTTGCTTACCATCCGAGCAACTCCCTCTCTTCTAGTTGCAGGCTTCCATAAAATGGTATCTGCTATTTTTTGTAAAATTACATGTTTCATCTTACTATATCTAATCGGAAGTTCAATATTTATTTGAATCAGATGTTCATTAGTTTTAATGATACCTACAAGTCTATAGCTTTTCAATTTTATTACATGTCAAATGTGCTTTGACTTTTATTTTTTGTTCTTAGTCCAAACAAATTATTGTCCAAAATCTTTGTTCGCAAACTTTCAGAAAAATGGGATTTTTATTTATGAACAATGTACAACAAACCAAAATTTTTTACGCATACCTCATAGAATAATATGAGTGAATCAAAAAGAGTTTAGTTAGTGTGGAAAAAAATACTTTAAATTTATTGTGGAATTACTTATAACATGTATTCAATATTTTCCCCTAGAAGATACTACTAGTCTTAGCAAGATGTTAATAATATGGCCAAAAAAGATTTATAAAATGAAATAAAAATTAATTCTCTTAATAATATGACCAAGAAATTGAAGAAGGATAAAATACGAAAGGAAAATATAGTGAAAACCATATTTGTCCAAATGAAGAAGAAAAACATAGAACATGAAGAACAAGCCAAAATTATATAACAAATGAAACAGAAAAGTACTAATTATTTTTTGATAGAAATTTGTGGGCTTAATTAGTTGTTCAAACGATAAGTTGGACTGATTTCTCCTGATGCTTTTCATCTTTCACATTTCTTTCATTGAGTTAATCTATTTATAATTAATGTTTTCATATTCAATTAGGATATTTTATCTAAAAGAAATTATATTCATATGAAATGTTGTTTTGTTGTCTGACTGGTTTTATTATTTCTTAGAAAATTTGTTTGATCTACATTTAACCTGAACTAAAAAAAAGGGATAGAAACACGTCTTTGTTGAAGGAAGATGATCAGCCCAACTACATGCCAATAAATTTCAAGAAAAATTTCCTTATAGGTTTCATAGTTTAGTCAAATATATGATCCCTTCGCAAATCATAGGGGGTTTGGGTTGGTAAGTTTAATTTCTTCTTGAAAGAATTAGAGATATTTTGGTACCATATAGATTAGATTTTCTTATCAGTATTTTGCAATAACAGATTATTCTAAGAATAATTTTCGATTCTCATTTGTTAAAAATTATGACACTAATATTTTGGTAGATTAAGATGGAGAAGAATTTGCCATCAAATACTTAATTGATAAAAATGGATTGTGTGGTGATTGAAAAGGTTTCTCCATTGCTCACAATGTTCCTGAAGAGATGTCTTGGTCTTCAATTGATTCAACACTGGAAATTTAAGGTAAAATTTTTTAAGTATTTAAATCCAAGTCATTTTGTTAAAGAAAGAGTTTTTTATATTTGATTGATCTTAAATGCACCAGTAGTGTAAAGAAATTGTTGCATGACCCAGAGAAGTACTATTAGGAACGAAAATATATTTAGTTAGGTGGGAGTGGGCCCTATGATGGACATGATGAGGGAAGCGAGATTGTGATTGTTCTGGTATGTGAAGAGAAGAAGTGTAGATTCCTTTGTTATTCTATGTATTATTGGTATTGTTTCTCCTCTTAACAAACCAAAATCATCCCAGTCTCAATTTTCTTATCTTGTCCCCCACGAGGCAAACTCCTACCTTGTTTTATATATCAATGTTCCTAATACAATATCTCAAGGTTAACGAAGAAATGCATTTACACTATTGGTGCATATTAGATAAATCAAATGAAAAAAAAACGTAACTCTTTCTTTACCAAATAGACTAGAATTCAAGCACATACAAGGTGTTACCTAAAAGTCGCAAGGCTTAATAAACTGGAAGTCTAGGGAATCTCAGGTTGTGAGCATTGGGAAAACCTTTCCAACTCTCACTCAATCAATTCTTACCAATAAGGTACTTGGTTGCAAATCTTTTTTCATTTTCCTCAACAAAAACAATAACGTCATCATATTTTGACAAATTAAAACCACAATAATTTCTTGAAAAATGCTATTGTTGCATAATATTTATAAAAAAATCTAGACTATATAGGACCAAAAACAACTCTAACTAAATCAAGAATAAATTTCACTTACCAACAAAAATCTCCTGGAGACATGCCAAGAGAGCATGCATTTGACTAAACTAGGAAATCGAAATGCTAATTTGCTTAAAAATTTTCTGGTCACAGTTCGGTTGATGAGTTTTCTTTAGCAGAGCTATGCTTTTGTCCCTTCCTTTCACTGCTAGTAATATCAAGAATCAAAGAATTTTATAGATATAATAAAACCATTCAGACAACCAAGTAGCAATTCATAATACTAGATGGAATGTTTGTATACTATTATGTATTTAATTAATAGCTCGTCATCTAAAGTGCAAAATCTTTAGTCTCTATATATAGCCCCAATCATGGACTATGACTGAAGATCAAATGTCCAAGCATTGAATTTCAGACTAATAGAGGAGCAACGTAACCAGGCCTTGAATTTGCGACCATAAGGCCGCTGAATTGAATCCAATCCCAATCTATCAAACCGCGCCAAATAGCCTAGTCGTTAATCACTAGGGCCGTAAAAAAGGGGGGGTATGGATAAAAGGTCATCGGAACAAAGCTACTGCCTAACTAAAACTCATTCTATCCGACCTAATTCTGCTACATAAAACTACAAGGATCTATGTCATATAAATCAAGCACATGCTCCTAAATATGCAAGTCTAAGTCAAGCACTAGTCTACTCCTAGGCTAAGACCGAACAAGCCTTCAACCACAATAATAATCAATTACAAAACATGCCGCAATGATATCATTTATCATAAATCATATCTTATATTTATATATATATATATTTAAAAGATCTTAGGCCCGCCTATGTGGCGCCACCACAAATAAGGATTGCCTTTTAATTTATTTATTTCCAAAACTAGCCTTCCCCTTTCTTGAAAAGTTGTGACTTTAATGAAAACTGGTGACTTTTATGAAAGGTTGTAAAATTTACGAAAGTTTGTGAACTTTTCGAAGAGTTGTGACTTTTTCAAAGAGTTATGACTTTTTCGGTAAGAAATAATAAACATTTGTTCACACTGCACTTTGTTGTCTATAAATAGAGGGGTTTCCTCTTATTTTAAAACAATGAAAATTTTGAACCTCTTCTTCTTCTTCTGCACAATTAAATATTTCTGTACTTTGCTTATGTTGAGTGGCCCACTGACAACATTATTTTTAATATTACACTGGTGATTAAAATCGTTTCATCCTGAGAGGATCTATTTCTTTAAACCTCGAGTCTAGAGGACAATAATTTCCTTAAGGAGACACTCTGCAATCAGCGGGATTTCACTAGTGTTGCGTTCCTTTCACCAATTAGGTCCCTAGAATTTAGTTAGACTGTTGATTCTCTTCATAATGTTTAGACATGGGGTTTCCAGAACTTCAGATGATTGGTATGATTTAACTATTATGGTGTTCCTAATCAGATTATCATAGCTTTGTAATAGTTTATGTAGCTTCTTGCATGAAACTCAGAACCGTAGTTGTGTACATTCATTTAGTTCATGAATTACACCAGCTAGGACAAATAAATAGATATACATGCCTCAGTTTTTAAATGTTTCATTATTAGTACTTAATATAGCATTTTCAGTTAGCATGTCAGAATATTAAGCTATCAAGTGTATTTTAGTTATGTTGTACTATACACATTATAGTTGGGATTGGCTTAATGCCGAGTTTGACTAGGGTCACTCACCCTTATAGTCCCAGAACTACGTGCCCCGTAGGCTTATAAGTCCCATCTATGGGTATCAGATTTAATGATCATGATATTCATGGCTTTATACTCCTGGCAAGGTATATTGGGTCCTCTCGATGGGGTGTATACATCGGATTCAACGTTTACCTCATGTGGTTTTAGGTCAGTTAATAGTAGCTCCCACAATCAAACTGTAGTGCATTGACCAGATTATCAGTTATATATTTCAATATTTAGCTTAATCATGTTATATACTTAGTTATTGCATTCAGTTTACTTCATGTTCAGTATATTTTAGTATTTCATCATGTTCAAATTATATCATTGCTTAGTATACTTTGTTCAGTTATGTATATCAATTCATCTTTATCCTATCCTTCATGCTACGTACCTTTCAAGTAGTGACGAATACTCTGCACTACATCTTTTCCTGATATAGGCTAAGGTCCTCAGCATTCAGATCAGCTGAAGATTGGTCAGTATTTAACAGTATTAGTGGTGATGCCTTATTCTTTGAGGATGATACACATGTTTCTTTTATATTCAGTATTTCCTTTAAGTTTCAGATTTGCTAGAGTTAGTTGGGGGCATGTCCCATCATCTCTAATCAGTTAGAGACTTATTTAAGACATAGTTAGATTCAGCTTCAGATTGAGTTATAGTCCAGTGTTATTAACTATTATTCAGTAGTTATATTTAGACTAGTATTGGGTATTCCCCACTATTTCACTTTATCTCATGTTTTAAACTTCCCCACCGTATCTCTTATTTTAGAAAAGTTTAGTATGATTATGACATGATAGCTTAGGGTTTGCTTAGGGTCACTCGTAATGTCCCGTGTTTACATAAAATGGGTTGCCTCGCAGCGTGACAAACTTGGTATCAGATCAATAGGTTTAAGAGTCCTAGGATATTTGAAAAGCCGCACGAAGTAGAGTCTCTTTCATGAGTGTGAATCACGCTACACCTATGAGGGAGAGGCTACGAAGTGTTTTTGGATAAAAACTTCACTTTCTTGTTGTTCTTATCATGCGTGGGTATGATCTTCTTTCTAATCCGTTGTTATGTGTTTCAGATAATGCCTTCTTGTAGAGCTTACGGAAGGAATAGTAATACCCAGAACACTGACGCAGTTCCTCCACTCCCAAACCATAAGGTTTCAAAATGTAGAGTTTCAGAATGTTATTCAGCTTTTGGCTCAGGGTCTAGCCAACCCGAACAATTAGAAGGTTCCAATTCTTACAAATGGTAACGGTGTATCAAGGGCAGCTAGGGTCCGAGATTTTTTTAGGATGAATCCAAGTGAGTTCCTAGGATCGCAGGTTGGTGAAGAACCCTAGAACTTCATTGATGAGGTCAAGAAGATCTTTGGAGTGATGCAACTGACTGGAAATGATAGGGTAGAGTTGGCGTCCTACCAACTCAAGGATGTAGCTCACGTATAGTTCACTCAATGGAAGGAAAACATGTGTACTGATGCAGCTCATATTACTTGTGAGTGTTTTACCAGAGCTTTTGTGGACAAATTCTTTCTAAGAGGGTTGAGAGAGGCAAAAGCTCAGGAGTTCAACAATTTGATACAAGGTTCTATATCAGTCCAACAGCACGGACTTAAGTTCACCCAAATCTCTAGGTATGATCCACATATGGTTGCCGACCCCAAGGCATAAATGAATAAGTTCCTATTTGGGGTATCTGACTTGGTGAAGAGAGACTGCATAAATGCTATGTTGTTAGAAGATATGAACATCTCTAGGCTCATAGCTCTTGCTTAGCAAGTTGAGGGAAATATGCTTAGAGAAATATCTAAGGGCCACAAAAAGACTAGAACAGGGAACTATGAGCAGTCTTAGGAAAAATTCGGTAGTGGAAATCGCTCGCAGTTTCAACAAAAATCTTCATCCCCTGCACCTTCATCAGTTAGTGCTTCATCCCCTAGGTTTCAACAGGATCATAAAGGTAGGACATCGGGCTCTAAGTCTCAGGGGAGTGTTACAGGGAATAGAACCTACTTAACTTGTCTAAAATGTGGTAAGAACCATCCGGGTGAGTGTGTTACAGGCAAAGAAGGATGTTTTGGGTATGGTCAGTATGTTCATAGGTTGAGAGGCTCCCCTTCTTCAAAGCAGGGACATCGAGGTAACAATAGTAGGGCTCACTCTATTGGTCCAGCAGCACCAACATGTTGACCAACTGAGAAAGGTACTTCATTTGTTATTGGTGGTGGTCAACGCTAGAACATGTTGTATGCTCTCCAAGCTCACCAAGATCTGGAAAATGTTCCTAATATGGTAACTGGTACGTTATGAGTCATTCATTTAGATGTTTATGCTCTGTTAGATCCAGGGGTTACCCTTTCTTTTATAACTTCCTTTATAGTAGTAAACTTCGGTGTCAGTCCAAAAACTATTTCAGAACACTTCTCAATTTCTACTCTAATTGGTGACCGAGCTATTTCTGGACATGCATATAAAAACTTCCCTGACACAGTCTCTCAGAAAGTCACCTCAGCAGTTCTTGTAGATTTAGAAATGGTAGACTTTGATATCATTCTAGGTATGGATTGGTTATATTCTTATTTTGCTTCAATAGATGTTAGAACTAGGATCGTTAGTTTTCAATTTCCAAACGAGCCAATATTAGAATGAAAGGGTAGTAGCTCACTGCGTATGGGTCGATTCATTTTTTACCATAAGCCATGAAATATGATCTCCAAGGGGTATATAAATCATCTAGTTTAGGTTAAGGATTCAAGCTCTGTAACTCCAACTCTTGAGTTATTTCCAGTAGTAAGTGAGTTTCCAGAAGTATTTCTAGAAGATCTTCTTCGAGTTCCTCCTGGAAGGGAAATCAACATCGGAATAGATCTCCTTCCAGATACCCAGACTATTTCGATTTATCCGTATAGAATCGCTCCAGCTGAACTTAAGGAATTGAAAGAGTAGTTTAAAGAATTTCTTCATAAAGGCTTCAGCAGACCCAATATTTCCCCATGGGTGCACAAGTGTTGTTTGTGAAAAACAAAGATGGTTCTCTCAGTATGTGCATTAACTATCATTAGTTGAACAAAGACACAATCAAGAATAAGTACCTTATCCCTAGGATTAATGACCTATTCGACCAACTTCAGGGTGCCAGTCATTTTTTGAAGAAAGACCTGAGATCCGATTATCATTAGCTTAGAGTCAGAGATAGTAACATCCTGAAAAAAGCCTTCAGAACTCGGTATGGTCATTATAAATTTGTAGTTATGTTATTTGGACTAACCAATGCTCTTGAAACTTGCATAAATTCACTGAACAAGGTGTTCAAGCAGTATTTTGACTTGTTCGTTATTGCTTTTATTGATGATATCCTTATTTACTCTAGGAATGAGGAAGAACATGCGACTCATTTGAGGGTTGTCCTTCAAACTCTAAAAGATCGTTAATTTTTAGTTAAATTTAGCAAATATGAGTTTTGGTTACAGTTAGTTGCCTTCCTTGGTCATATCGTGTCTAGCGAAGGGATCCGAGTGGATTCTCATAAAATAGAAGCAGTGAAATAATGGCCCAAGACACATCTCTCCAACATATATCAGAAGTTTCTTGGGCTTAGTCTATTATTATAGAAGGTTCGTGGAAGGATTTTCATCCATAGGTTCTCCATTGACTAAGTTGAGAAAACGATTAAGTTTCTATGGTCAGATGAGTGTGAGAAGAGCTTTGCATAACTGAAAACTAGGTTCACTACACCTCTTGTTTTGACTATACCAGATTATTCAGATGCTTATGTGATATATTGTGATGCATCCCGATTCGACCTAGGTTGTGTGTTGATGCAGCGAGGTAAGGTTATAGCTTATGCTTCAAGACAACTTAAGGTACATGGGAAAAAGTACCCAACCCATGGCCTCAACCTTGCAGTAGTACTTTTTGCCCTAATGATTTGGAGAAATCACTTGTATGAGGTTCACGTAGATGTGTTCACAAATCATAAAAGCCTTCAGTATGTGTTCTCCCTAAAAGAGTTGAATCTTCTCTAGAGGTGATGGATTGAATTTCTCAGGGACTATGATATGAATGTGCTTTACCATCCTAGTAAGGCTAATGTAGTAGCCGATGCTCATAGTAGATTATCTACGGGTAGTGTAGAACTTGTTGAGGAAGGAAAGAAAGAATTAACAAAGGATGTTCACCGGCTTGTTCGCTTAGGAGTTTGCCTTATGAACGTATCATGTGATGGTGTGAAAGTTCAGAATGGGTCAGAATCTTCATTGGTAGCAGAGGTTAAAGAGAAACAAGACAGTGATCGTATATTGCTATAATTGAAGGATGTTGTTCATCAGCAGAAGGTTGATGTTTTCTCCCAAAGAGAGATGGTGTGCTTCGATACCAGGGTCTTTTAGGTGTTCCTAAGGTGGGTGATTTGAGAAATCAGATCCTTAAAGAAGCCCATAACTATAGGTATTCTATTCATCCAAGTGCCACTTAGATGTACCGTAATCTGCGGGAAGTCTTTCCGTGGAATGGCATGAAAAGAGATATAGCAGATTTTGTGGCTAACTGCCCTAATTGTCAACATGTGAAGGTAGAACATCAGAAAGCATGAGGTATGACACAAGAGATTAACATTCCTCCATGGAAGTGGGAAGTGATAAACATTGATTTGATTACGATTTTACCTAGTACTCGCAGATTGCATAACTCCATTTGGGTGATAGTTGACAGAGTTACTAAGTCAACTCATTTTTTGGTTGTTATGATTACAGATTCGGCAGAGGACTATGCAAAGATTTAGAATAATGAGATAGTCAGGTTGCATGGAATTCCTCTGTCTATCATCTCATATAGAGGTTCCCAGTTCACCTCTCATTTCTGGAAATTGTTTCAGAAAGGTATTGGCACATAGGTTAATCTTAGCACAACATTTCATCCACAAATATATTTTCAGGCACAGCGTACCATTCAGACTTTAGAGGACATGTTGATATCTTGTGTGATGGTTATCAAGGTAAGTTGTGATGATCACCTACCTCTCATAGAGCTCGCCTACAATAATAACTATCATTTCTAGTATTCAGATGGCCCCTTATGAGGCATTGTATATGCGTAGGTCTACATCTCTAGTTGGTTTGTTTGAAGTAGGTGAAGCAACTTTGGTATGGCTAGATTCGGTTCATGATTCTATGGAAAAATTTCAACTCATCAATGATAAACTTAAGACAGCCCACAGTCATCACAAGTCCTATGCAGATGTAATGAGAAGGGACTTGGAGTTCCAAATTGATGATTGGGTTTTCCTAAAAGTGACACTTATGAAGGGGGTGATGAGATTTGGCAAGAAAGGGAAGCTCAATCCCAGATATGTAGTTCCTTACAAAATCTTCAAAACGATTTGTAAATTGGCGTATGAGTTAGAGTTGCCAGCAGAACTACCAATAGCCCATGTAGTCTTTAAAATTTCCTTGTTGATGAAGTGTGTGGGTGATCACGCATCCATAGTACCATTAGAGAGTGTGGTAGTGAAGGATAATATCACATATTAAGAGGTGCTAGTTTAAATTCCTTATCGTCAGGTTCAAAGGTTAAGAAATAAAGAAGTCTCGTTAGTTAAGGTGTTGTGGAGGAGTCAGCCTGTAGAGAGAGCTACTTGGGAAGTAGAAGCAGCCTTGAACGCCAAGTATCATCATCTCTTTCCTTCCGATCCCATTCAATCTTAAGGTAATAATTCCTCTCCAGTCTCTCAGTTTACTCTTGCGTAAATTCAGTCTTAGTATCTCGTTTGAGGTGCTTCTATTTTGTATGATGAACCGGGTTTTCAGCACTGTATGTGACCCCAAGGTTATCAAAAAACATTATTGGAGCAGCAGAGAGCGGGATATGAAGATCCTTGAGCAAGTGAGTGATCAAGATCATTTAAGACAATGAATAGACAATAGCCTGATATTCAGCCTTACTGGAGGAGCGAGAGACAACAGCTTGATTACGAGAAGACCAAGAAATATGAGTCAAGCCGAGAAAAACTATGTAATAAGAGATGGAGCAGCGATCATTGGTATCAATTGCCTAATCTACATTCCCATAGGCATAGAGATTAGTGGACTATTGCGGAGATATATGAATAACATGGTGGGATGTTTCTTTAAGATACTGAAGGATGCATTAAACTGCCTTCGAGTGAACCACAGAGGAATAAGTTTTCAACTAAGTGAGATTGTTTACTGAATATCAGATGTCAGGCATTGTAAAAGAATGGTACTGAAGCTTTCTAAGTACACTCCGATACTCTTTTCCATCAGTTTTGGGGGTCCGTCATCTACCACTAGTGCCACTAACGTACTCATTAGAGACTAAACGCCTTTCCAGTTATGCATTTGAGTTTTATGTAGAACCTTATGTATATACTTAGACTGACTGAGAAGCAAACAATTAGCATCCCAGTGTAACTCAATGCCCAAGAAATAGTGTAGTAAGCCAAGGTATTTAAGAGAAAGTTTTTTGGAAAGAGAGTTAATGACTTGTTGAAGGAGTGTTTCATTGCTGCCCATTAGTATGATGTCATCCACATATATAAGGATATAAATAGCTATGCCCAAATTATGTAGAACAAAGTTAGAATTATGAAACTCAGACATCTTGAATCCCATCCGGAAGGAGTGTTTCATTGCTGCCCGTTAGTATGATGTAATCCACATATATAAGGATATAAATAGCTATGCCCAAATTATGTAGAACAAAGAGAGAATTATGAAACTCAGACATCCTGAATCCTATCCGGATAAAAGAATCAGTAAGTGCATCTTACCAGGCTTTGAGAGCTTGTCGCATATGATGTTTGCGTAGTAAAGACACAACTTCTGATGCAAGTGCCTACGATCTTGCAATAGTATAAAAACCCAACCAAGGGTTGGGGTCGAGTCCCAAGGGAGTGGTCTTGAAAATTAATAGAAAAAAAAAATTACATTCTAATTAGTCATAGCTATAAACATTATTGAATATAAGCATGTTAAATCTAAGGGGTGACAAAAAAGCGTCAATTAACAATGGGGTTTTTCTCAAAAATAAGCAAAAAAACAACAAAAACAGTGAAAATAAATAAAGATACTAATATAGAGACGGGATTCTTAGGATGTGAGATAGACTAAATCATTGGGTAAATGCGAGTATTTGTGACTAGGATAGACTTTAAAGGTAATAAGCTCTCTCTCGAGCAACTTACCCCTTTTCAAGTGGGTTCCTCTCGGACACCCACTTGCCGCATGAAGAATAGTATCCACCTTAACCCACTCACTCTCTCGAGCAGAGTGTGTGGACATGGGACTAGGGTTCCCTCTCTTGAGCTGAACGTCATTTCGACCCACCGCACCGGCCATCAATTTAGTGGTCTTAGTTTTACAACCTCTCCCTCGAGCAAGCCGAAAACATATATATGAGATTATATTTGCAACTACAACCTCATTAAGTTAATTCATAACCACTAAACGAAATCACATTTAAACTACGAATAGACTATCATCAAGCAAGACCCAACAACTAATCTAACTCATATTCACAAAATCACACCCCAAGAATTGGGGTTTTTAGGCACACATCAAGAGATAGAAATTTAAACCTAAATGAGCCTGCATTCAAATGTGTATGAAGATTTAAGTCTTGTTACAGGTCAAGAATGAAGATTCCAATAGACCCAAGTCCAAATCCTTGGAGATGAAACCCTGTTCTCCTTTAAGTTTTCAAAACCCTCTCCAAATGTAGAGCAAAAGTAAAAAGTACTATTCTATATGAAAATTATAATAATTTTTCCACTCTAAAAATCTGATACTAAGCTACAACTCTCATAGAGTATTTATAGTTTTCAAAAAATATGTGGTGCAGCAGGTCGTTCGGCGACATTAGTCGGAATCACCGATGAACTCGACGATTCACCCTTTGGTGTAGTTCATCGCCATCTTGCACCATCCTTTAGCATTGTCATGCTCTTAGTCATTGGGCGACATGGTACTGCTTCACGGAACTTCTCGGTGATACGCCGACTGCTACCTTTTTCCGTCGACTTGACCCTTTCCTTCAGAGCTCAGCTCACTAGAACAAAAGGTGATGTAAGACCCTTCGGCGACTCTCCAAGTGGACTCGGCAATTCTCAGGCCTTCATTTCTTCATTCTTTTCATCCTTTTCGTTCCTTTTTGTGACGTAGTGTCTATTCTTTCATTCAAACATCAAATACCTGAAAATTAAGTGTTTTTATCAGATATTGAGATAAAATAAGCATTTCAGGACACAATTTCTATTAAAATATAGCCCTAAATGAGTCCAATTTGTGGTCTCATCAACATCCCCAAATTAAACTTTACTTGTCCTCAAGCAAACTCAAGTTCAGTCGTTCAAAAAGGGTGTCTAAAACAGTGCTACACAAGAATCAATCACGAATGCACACAACAAGACTCAAGTTACTTATGCACAAATCAAATGTGCACTCAAAGATTCAAGTTGTGACTCACCAATATCAAAGAACCTCATGGTCACAATACTTGCTTCAAATTCAAGTTCAAGCTCAACCAAAGTGTTCAAATACCCTTACACAAGGAATGATTCCAATTTCACACACAAAGCTTTAATCATTTAGAGTTCCACAATCAAATGCAACGCCCACTCTCACAAAGAAGAACACAACGCTTGCTTTCACCCATAGGTTTGCCCGTATTTTCCGATCAGCATTTGTTTCAGCTAACTCAAGATCAAAAAGGTATTTTCAAGGCTTGTAATGGGCCTCAGTGCAAAGGTATGGTAATTTAGGCTCAGTGTATTTTCATCTTCATGTAATGTGGTATTCAAAACACTTCATTTCCTCTTCTTTCATCATTTTCTTTAGTGCTCATAAGTCGTCCTATTATTCACTTCCCATGGATTTTTGGAAACCCTATTTTCTTCGTGTTTTCACAACTTTATTCCACTTCTTTTTCCTTCTTTTTATTTTCTCTTTTTTTTTGTTTATATGGAGGAGTTCCATCTTTCTCAAAACCATGGGTAAGAAGGACTTTCTTGCACTTCTTGATTTGCCTTTTCTTTTTACCACACCCCCAACTTAGCCTTTTGGCCTAAGTTGGCTATTTAACTAACCACAAATTCATGAGGATTATGGGTAATGGATAAAGAAAGGTTGTGTTTGCATCAAGCTTCTTCCAAAGAAAGGTAAGGCTCAAGGGGTGTTCAAAAGATGCTCACACACTCACAAGGTAGGTCACAGAAGAGGTATATGTCAAATTAGCTCACACTCATAGAAGTTGCCTATGATCATATTAAGAGATAGCATCACTTAGTTGACCGGAGCAACATGGAAAATTTAGGGTCTATCATGCATGGTTCAAAGTAAGCTTATCACACTAGGCATTGTCACTACAATGAAACAAGACTCCACACTTTCGCTAGTATGCAGTGATCATCACAAGAGAATCGATTAGATACTAGGCTAGTCAAAACGAGATGTAAAGAATTCACATATTGTCTATGCATGTTCATTTGTCCTCATCTTAGCCGTGCATTCATGTTTGCTCGATTGAGAGCACTATACAAGTCATCGGTATTGATCAAAACTGAGACTTAAATTTTGCAAAAAAACAGCCACATTCAACACAGGAGAGGTGGCAAAAAAATTTCGAACGGATCAAAATCAAAATCATTTTGCAATTGAAAACAAAAGGAGTCATAAGCTCAATCATTCACAGAAACAGATATAACACAATTTTAAAGCCGAAAAACCCAAATATATACACAAAAACACGAGTAACAAATAGCACACAAAAGGTGGGCCCTACCCCGCCACAAATAAAAAAAATGTTTGTCCTCAAATGCAAATAAAAGTATCCAAAAGTACAAAAAAAATAAGATAGAGAGGGAGGTAAAGAGAGGATCCTGTATAAGTAGTCGCTCTATCTGTCTGGGCATCAGTGCCCAGAGTGGCCCCAGAAGGACCAGCTTCACTGGATCCAACAGCAGGACCCTTTGCCAAGTAAGCCTGCACAACAACATCTATCATGATTCCTTCAGTCTCATCTATGTCGTCCAATGCACTTCCCTCAAACACTTTTTTGTTAGTTTATGCCTCTTATTCAGGATCGGTTGTATGCTCCATTCCATCCCCATGTGCTGTGGTGGTCTGAGGCATTTCGGGTAGATCTGGGATTTCTACTGTTCCAAAGATCATGGACATATCGGTGGACTTTAGGTAGTCAACATCTTTCCTCAGCTTTGCAATGGTGGCCTTTAAGGCTGTCACTTTATTTGTGGCTCCTTAGTCGCGCTCACACACTGCTATCTCGGCCGCTAGAGCATCAATAATAGTGCTCAGTGGTTTCACAGCATCATCGAGGGCATCCTGAATGATGCCTGGAATGGATCTTTCTATCTTGGTAGCCCGACAATCAGTAGATTGGGCAAGCTGGCCATCCGAATCAAGGATGCCTGAGTGATCGGCTCATAGGACGCAACAACAGCAGTAGGTCTAGCTGGTAACGCAACAGCAGAGGGACCTAGAGGGTCAACAAGAGTGGTAATGGCATCAGATATACCTGAAGCCCTAGGGGCCGGAAAAGGCAAAAATACTTCTGTAGGTATAAATCTTATGGCCACAACTTCCTTCTGCTTCTTTTTTGCTTAGTCCTTAATAAATTCAGCTTCAATCTTTTGGATATTGGTAGAGGCAGTGGCAACCAATTCCACATCCCTCTTTGCATCTCTAGGCACCTGAGCTCTTTTGCACAATGCAGTGATTGATACCAGGAAAGGGAGAGATGTTTGACTCTGCTTTGCATGCATATTGATCTCAGAAGCAATGATCATCCCTAGATTTATCTTGGTTTTCTCTGTGATGCATCCAAGACAAGATGGCTTAGCAAGGCGAAGGATTGATTCATTTTGTGATGGCATAATTGTGTTGATGATGAATCTGGACTAGTAACCTACAGCTACGTTTAGATCTTTCTTTTCAATCGAAACTCTTTCTGCTAACCTTTTCGGAGCATTATCAGATGAGATTAACGGGGCTAACCACTTTTTCATCTCATCCAGCTTCTCTATTCTGATCAAGTGCTGGCAGTGATCATTAATCTTATTGGATATACCTACGGCTGTGTTGATAGCCGCGCTGTCACAAACTACCATGCTCACTCTGACAACCATGTAGTCAACTGCATTAAAATACGGCACTAGCCTCTTCGGATGAGGTACCAATGCACTGTATGCATTCTAAAATTCTCTGACCCAGCTTGGTATGTAAGAGCCACAGAGTCCTATTGATTTAGGTGGGGGCCCTTGTAATAGAGGTGCCAGTACTATTGCCTGCTCAGGAACTGGAGGTGTCGGAGTGGTGGATCTAGGATTTCTGATTCGAGATAGGTTGTTGAGCTGTTTAGATCATAACTCATTCCTCCGTGCTTTCATCAGTTCATCTTCATCAGAACCCATACTCTCAGTGTCATATGTTGTTGGGTAATTTGTGTAAAAACCAGTTCTGTCGGAACTTGCATCTGATAGCTTAACGGTTTAGTCCTTGTTCTTGCATTTCCCATCGATTGTGGAAAGTGTAGTGGCCTTGTTCCTGGATGCAGTTGCATCCTCATTTATTGTGATCCCTTTCTCTTTGCCTCGGGGTGGCGTGTTGCTACGTGCTTTGTTAGGTTTTGTCATACCTACGAAAGATTGGGAAGAGTTAGGGGAAAAATTAAATAGAAGCACATGCAATCTACTGTAGGAAGACTCGCCAAGTGGATCGGCGAGTCTCTGAACCTCTTTGGTGAGCTAACTCGGGCTCGCCGAAAGGGTTGGCTTCAAATTATAGCAATTCGGCAATGGGAAGGTCCTTTCGGATAATCGCCGACTACTCTCGGTGAGCATGGGTTTGTCGTTCGAAAGTTACGGTGCATTAGGGGTTAGAATAGCATATAGAGGGTGATCAACAGTACTTTCTGTGAGTCCCTGAGTCTGTTTGGCGACCCATAGCTTCTCACCAAAAGTTGCAGTCTCAAATATCCAATTTGACACGATATTAAGGGAGAGATGGAGACATTGGGCAAACCACCGAACGATGAGGTGAGCTCGACCCAACTCGCTAAATGGCCCAACGTGCCCATTTTCAACCCATCTTCTTGAATTCAATCTCGCAAACCTCGAAAGCAAAATCAAATCATGCACTAACAAAATTTAGATGGTGCCCGTACTACCCATCATCCGGGAATACTCACATTTCTCTCGAATTTTCCAAATTTGGCCATTTGACGATATTTACTCTTAAGAGTGGCATCACCCGCTCTATCATTGAATTTTTTTTTGACATTTAGCACAAATGTGGGCTAATAAGACTTCACCCAATCAATCTAACAACACGCAATCACGACCCAATTCATTAAAAAGTACAAAAAATTACGGGCATTTGACAATCAAACAATATGTGCAAGATTTTCAAATTAAATCAGGCATTTAAGCATTTTAATCCTATCAGAGAAGCCCAGCACACATCAGTACGATACGCTCATTGCAAAAGAGTTCAAAATTTTCAACTCCGAGCACAACTCAACAAACTAAAATGCTAGAAAAATGGTAAAATAAAGAAACTACTACCATAGTGTGAGTTTAAGAGATTCAAGTGAGGGAAAGTGGAGAATTTCAAATTTTGAGTCTCTTGGCCATTATAATCCATCGAGTTCGCGCCGACTCAGCGACATTAGTCGTACTCACCAATCCACTCGGCGACTCACCGAGTTTTCACTTGACCGCCGATTGCTAAAATTCTTCAGTTTCTTGGGGTCAAATCGACGGTCTACATCGAGGTCACCGGCCTGGTCGGTGAGGCGCCGAACTGCTTCGTAAGTTCGCCGAATTTTATAAGGTCTAACTTGAACTTGAATTGAGCCACACGGCAGGTCAAGTCGGGCTCGCCGACTTTTTCTGCAATCCGCCTACTGACCATTTTCTCGCCAATCTAAATTTTCACCACTTACCTCATTCAAACCTGCACCACTAACCCACTATTATTTAATAAAGCAAACTAAAATATTTAAAATCTTGGGTTGCCTCCCAAGAAACACCTTAGATAACAGCGTGGCATGACGCATCTCCTCATTCACATTCTATTTTTGGGGTCGACCTTAGCACCACCAGCTGACCCCTCTTGCTTAGTTGAGTAGACATGAGGTAACTCATAAGTCACGAGGTTCTTGAGCAACTAAATAGATCTGGAACGAGAGAAAACCATCTTATTTAACAGTTCAATACCCTCTTTCATCTCTTCCAGCACTCTATCTTACTCAATGACCTTTTGGAGAATGAGTAGCAGAGTATCCTCGACACGTCTACTCGCATTGTCCATAGAGTTGTTTCACTCAGGAGGAGGTATATACCTCCCTTGGCTGCTGCACTGGGTTTCCACCTCTGTTATTTTGGTGGACAAATTGTTCCGTTGAATCACCAATGTGGTCAACCTGAAGTCCCTCTCAACTTCTTCATCCGACTCAGCCAATTTTCCACCATTTCCATCATCTATCTTCAATTTTTTCCTAACAATATCAACACAAGGAAACCAAAACTAAAAATAAAGTAAGTAGAACTATAACTAATAGGAACAAAACTATTATTAAACTAAAACGTTTCACATAACGCCACTCCCCGGCAGTGGCGCCATTTTGATGTTTGTGTAAAAAAGACACAAGTTTCGATGCAAGTGTCTATGATCGTGCAATAGTATAATAACCCAACCAAGGGTTGGGGTCGAGTCCCAAGGGAATGGGCTTGAAAACTATTAGAAAAATAAAATAACTTTCTAAATAGTCATAGCTATAAACATTATTGAATATAAATATGTTAAATCTAAGGGGTGACACAAAAGTGTCAATTAACAATGGGGGTTTTTGTCACAAGTAAGCAAAAAACAGCAAAAACAGTGAAAATAAATAAAGATAATAATATGGAGATGGGATTCTTGGGATGTGATAAGAATACAGGATAGATTAAATCATTGGGTACATGCTGAAGGCAAGTATGAAATGGAGATGAAATAGACGAAGGGCGAGATGCCGAGTCATTCGGCGATATTGAGTAACTTCGCCGAAAGATCCGCCAGCGCTATTTGCTGAATTCTATAAATACTAAACTTGTTATAAATTTTATGAAGTTGAACATTTATTTTAATTTCTAGAATAGAATAATACTTATTTGGATATTTTCTCTGACAACCACACTCAACCAACTTGAATTTGGTTGCCAGCTACTTCCCTTGTGGTATCAAGGCACTATAAGAACTCTAGAATTTTCTGACTCGGAATGTACGGGCCACAGGGCTTGGTGAAGAGCTAGAACATGTAGAACTTTCGGCAACTCATAATCTACGATTACCTTTCGATGACTCCATCAGTTGACAACCTCTTTCCTCAATTATTGTCCTTAACCCCTCAGTGTTCAATATGTTCATAGACTTCGGAGGAGGACCCTGCACCAATGGTGCTAAGACCACGGTCTGTGCTGGAGAAGGAGGATGATTAGTGGTGGCCTGAGAAGTCCTGGTCATAGACGGATCATTCATCCTTTTGGATCGCAGCTCTGCCCTCTGTGCTGCTACTAGTTCATCATCCTCAGGTTCAGATGATGCAGCCTGATGCTCCTGGTGCTCACCCTCACTCTCAGAAGTAGTGAGGTGAGTGGTGTAGATACTGTCATTGTCATATCATGTGCCTTCTCTTTGCCCTTTCCTATCCCAGCAGTTGTGGGAAGTTTGGTGGCCTTGCCCCTGGATGCAGTTGCATCCTCATTGATTTTTATCCATTTATCCCTCTTGCGGGGGCGGCATGTCCCTACCAGCAACCTTTGGTCTAGCCATGGCTACAAGACATTAAAAAGCGGTAGAAACAATTCAAGCAAAAGCACAGAAAAGTAGTTGCAAATCAACTCGCTGAACCAGTCGGCGAGTCGCCAAATCTCTTTGGTAAGCCAGATCAGGCTCGTCGAAAGGATTGGCTCAAAAAATTTCTTTGAAAAATCGCATGTCGGCATTGGGAAGCGCTTCTCGGCGAATCGCCGACACTCTTCGACGAGCACAGACTAGCCACCCGAAAGTTACAGTGAATTTAAGGATTACGGGGGTAGACAAAATATGATCAAGAAAGACCTTCAGCGAGTCACCGAGTGCACTCGGCCAACTCACGTTTCTCGCCGAAAGTTACAAAACTTTTTTCAAGATTAAGAAAGAAACTAAAGGTGTTAAAGGGTGATTCGGTGAACCGCCGAGTGGTTCGGCGAGCTTGACCCAGCTCGCCAAACGACCTAACGTGCCTACTTTCAACCCAAATACCCAAATTCAACCACACATCCCCCGAAAACAAAATCAAAACATGCATTCCTCTAATTACACTAAGACCCATTACACCCATGCCGCCGGGATACTCAGACTTCTCCCGGTTTGGCCAAATCTGGCCATATGATGACTTCTACCTTTAGGAATGACCTCAACCGCTCCATAATTGGGCAAATTACGTCATTTGGTACGAATGCAGGTTATTTAGACTTCACCCGACTAGACCCAACAATATGCAAGCACAACCCCATAATTTAAATCAAATTTAAAACACGGAAAACTCAGTAATTCAACAATATAATCATTACGGGCAAGATATTCAATTTAAACAAGCACACACATATACAATTACGATCAAGAGGCCCAACACACATCACGAAGAAATAATCAATTGCAAATGAGTACAAATTGCTAAAAATAAATTTGGGGGTGCAGAAAACCAACCTTTGATGCCGAAAGAATATTTTGAAATTCTAAGCAGCAATGAAATCCACTCTGAACAAAAATTTGACGACTGTGATATGATAAAATAAAAACATATGAAATACTAAATTGCGGGTGTGATTTTGGAAAGTTGAAAAGTGAGGGAAAGTGAAAGAGTTTTATCTTTTGAACCTCTGGCCTTAAAAACCATCTAGTTCTCGCACAAACGGTGACATTAGTCTTGCTCGCCGACCACTCGATGACACGCTGAGTGGGTACTTACCTCATCGAGTTTTAGAGGACCCTAGTTAATGTGGGGGTCTAAACAGCGGGTTAGGTCATGATCACCGACATGGTCGGCGATTCGCCAAGTTGCTCCTGGGCTTACCGAGTTTTCAGACTCCAATTTAAAAATGTCTTGAGTCCAATGGCGGTCCATGTCGGGCTTGCTGACCTCTTCGGCGAGTCGACGATTGGACTTTCAGCTCGCCAACTTGCACTTTTCAAACACCTTCCACACTTTGACCTGCACAATCAACACACCATTATTTCAACTAAAAAAAGTAAATAAAAATTTGGGTTGCCTCCCAAGAAGCGCCTTAGTTAACGTCGCGGCACAACACAAGTCCACATTCAAACCTCATTCTTGGGGTTGGCCATAGTATCACTAGGAAAAACCCCTTGTTGTCTCAGGTTTAAATGAGACGAGAGATGACCTATTTGGGTCTCCAAATGCTTGATCGATACGGAATGGGAGCTAACCATATGGCTAACGGTCGACACATCTTTTTTTATTTATTTTAAAATCAAGTGAGACCCCTTAACTTTTTTGAGGATACAAGAAAGCATATCCTCCGACCGACCTCCGTCAAAATCTTTTGGCATTTGGCACTCATGCGGAGGAACATATCTATCCTTCTCCCCGTCTCTTTGTTTCCAAGTAGGGTTACGATCCCTCCACTCTCGATCACGATTCTTCCAACCATCATCCCCGCTCCAACCTTGGTTACCACCCTGCCTAGGGTAGTTTAAACGATAACCACCACCTCGGTTTGCTAGGAAGTGTACCTCTTCGTTGTATAAAGCCTCAAACTTGGCCTCATCAAGATTAACACACCCGACAATCACGACATTGACACTTCGAGCACTAGCTCCCATGATATTTTTGGACAAAATGTCAAGTTGTGTCATGATCTTGGTCATGTTTTGGTCCCTCTCTTGGTCTTTCTCCATCTGCTCCTTGGTCAATTTAAACGTGAGAGGGGAGACCTAATCTTTATGGGTGTACCAAGTGATAGCATCCAAGGAAGCTCTACTCCATTGAAGGAAAAGGATGAAGCTTTAGAAACTCCAAGGAGGCCCATAACAAGATCTCAAACCAAGGAGTTCAATGATAAGCTCAATGGGCTTCAATCGCTGATCCAAAT
>JAJOOH010010886.1:0-34362 GCA_029582605.1 Solanum gracilifrons | reverse complement strand
ATATTAGACATCATAATCGATGTTTGGCTTAGTTATTACTTCGCACCAATCGACACTAGCCTATTAGATAGTATCATACTAAATCTATGTTGATAATTCTTTTCTTGTTGATTACCTCCTTGGTCTGGCAAGTAGCAACAAGGCGAGTTCTAACGCGTGCACTCGTTAAAAAGATTTCTAAACGAAAGAATTATCAATGCATGCAAAACACTATTCAAGAATTGCCTATTTACTATTTATACTTTGTTAATCGCTCATGGTTCCCACAACCCTAGTTGTGGGGTTTAGTTACCCATAATCATTTGAACACAATTCATTGGTTTAGATGAAAGAATTATGAACTTATGTAAGAAGAATAATAAACCCAGAAATTCAACTTGAATTGCAACACCAAAATCTTCAAAACAAACTTAGGAAATTAAGAATTGCTAAAGTTGCAAGTTAATCTCCCAAGTCAAGAACTAGAATAAAATAATAATGTCTAACCCCCTAAAACGAGGTTTACATGCCCTATTTATAGAAAACAAGTACAAAATTAAAAATGAAACAAAATAAGGAAAGTTTTTTCAGTCATGCGTCTTCATTCCACGAGACTAACTCACGGACCGTCAATGGATCTACGGTCCGTGAGTCCCTTCCGTCAGGCAGGACTTAGAAAATATTTCAGCTTCCAAAAATCAGCTTCTCTGAAGCAAACGACGGAACTGCAGTAAGGATCGTAGATCAATCTACGGTCCGTCAATCCCTCTTCGTAGCTCCATACTTAGAATTTTTCAAACATCAGGTACTGGAACCCTCGCAGTATTAATCTATGGATCAACAGTACGGTCTGTAGATCCATCTACGGACCGTCAATATCCACCTTGGTTCCACACTTGGTCAGATTTCCCTGATTTGCCTTTCATGCCTTGCCTGCTGATCTACGTCCACCATCTACGGAGCGTCAAAGGACCTATGGTCCGTATATCACCTCCGTAGATGCCCTTTTCTGCATTTCTTTCAGTTGTCTCTTTACATCCGTGTCTGAACATCTTTCCTGCAAAATATGATAAAAACACATAAAAACCAATACAAAAAGGCCCTAGACACACACAACTTGTAAGTGAAATGTATTAGAAATACCGTAAACTCACGGTATATCAGCTATCCAGTTATTTCAGTTATTTTGTATTTTATACATTCTATTGGGAGTAGGCTTAATACCGAGATGGATTAGGGTCAGTCACCCTCATAGTCCCAAAACTACATGCCCCGTAGGTAAGTCCCCTTTGTGGGCATTACACTTAGTGATCACGCCAGTCATGCCTCTAACCCTTGGCAAGGTATATTGGGTCCTCTCGATGGGGCGTATACACCAGACTCCATATTTAGCTCATGTGGTTTTATGTCGGTTATTAGTAGCTCCCACATACAAATTCTAGTGTATTGACCAGACTATCAGATACATTTCAGTCTTCAGCTTCTATACATTCTAAACTTGGTCACTACACTCAGTTATTCAGCATGTTTAACATATTTATCATGTTAAGATTATATCATTGCTTTATCGCTTTGTTCAGTTATATATTTTATTCACCTTTATTCTATCATGCATGCTCAGTACCTTTCAAATACGGATGCATACTTTGCGCTACATCTTCTCGTGATGTAGGTTCATGTCCTCAACATTCAGATCACACATAGATTGGTTCCCGATCTCCAGTTCAGCAGCATCAGTTGTGAGTCCTCATTCTTCGAGGACGATTGACATAATTATCTTTCTACTTTCAGTCTTTAGTTTAAGTTTTGCTAGATTTAGCTGGGGTATGTCCCAACATCTCTAGTCAATTAGAGGTTTTATTTCAGACATAATTAGTTTCAGTTTTAGCTTTGAAATTTGATCTTTCAGTTGTCATTAAACTCACACTTATTTATTAAGATAGTAATAGGTATTCCCCATCATTTTAGTTGATCTCATGTTTTAAGCTTCCGCACAGTATTTTGTGTTTCAGTTTATGTTTAAGTATGCTTATGATATGCCAACAGGGTTAGCTTGGGGTCACTCGTGGTCCTAGGTCCCGTGTTTACACCCTAGAGGTAGTTTCGGGGAGGGACAATATCACACAATGTTTAGTTATATATTTTTTTAGTTAAGTTTAATAGTTTTAGTATACTTTACTTTATTAATTATCTAACGTTATTCATTTTTGTCAGACTATGTGCACTTGGAAGCCGAGGTACAATATGATTATTGGGATCACATTTGAGAGGAAGATATTTGTAAGACTGTCTAGCTAGCTAAGAAAAGCTCAGGATAATGATAAACCTTTGACTTTGATGTTGCCTCATATTTTTGAGGAATTGTTCGATATTAGAACACGAATGAATTCAAGGCGATGTCCAAACAAGCCAAAAAATTTAGAAGCAACATTAAGGGTGGGTCGTTGCACGCTAAAAGTGCAAAAAACGTTAGAACAATTACAAGAAAGATGATAAGTTCTAATTCAAACTTTCAAATAAATAATTAGTTAATATTATACAAAATTTTAATTTTATTTATAGGAAAAAGAATACAGGCGTACTCCTCTTGAACCAGAGGCTTTCAAGAGGACTCATGTGAAGAACAAGGTGCATGATTCAAATTCGGATATTTGGGTGGAAGAAAGCTAATACTTTTGTAAGTTATTCTCATTGGTACATGATCATAAATTTTAGATGAATTTTTATAGCTTAGTGGGTCCACTTAGTTGAGAGGTTCTATACTTCGGCACGGTATAAGACAGTTTTGGCAGCGTGGGCAAGACGATGTATCATAACATAGCTCATAGTGGTGGTTGTCGATTAGGGAATCTCCCTATAGAGTTGAATTAAAGTGTATTTTAATATATCATTTATTATATATGTTGAGTTCAGAGACGAGTAAGTTTTGTAAAGCCTTAAATGATTTAACTCCTTTATTTCTTTACATTCTACTTGAGTATATATTTTTCTATTGCGGTCCTTTCTTTCAGTTGTTTTGCTTCGGCTATATTACATACTTGCACATTCAATTTACCGATGTTATTCGACCTGTAATTTTTTATGATGCAGATACAAGTGTTCAGGATCATCAACATGCGTTTTGTTGAGATCATCTTGCGCTTTAGATAGATTTGGTGAACCTCCTTGCATTCTGGAGGATTTTACATTTATTTTTCAGTTATTGTTGATTTGTCGTGGGTCTTGTCCCAAGATCTATCCTAGTACTAAAGGCTTCATAGATAGTTAGAGTTGAGGAGTCACTCAGTATTTCCCTTTTATTTTGATATTTTTCGCAAACTATTATATTTATAATACTGAGTACTTTTAGACATTTGACTTGAGTCTATTTGAGATATATGAGTTAAGCTCTGTATTTAAAGCTTCTTATTTCTTGAGTTAATTCTTCCGTTGAGTAGTCACTCAGGCCAAGGGTTTACTTGGGGACCAGAAATAGTTCTCGAATGCTGGCCACGTCTAGGGTATAGGCTCGGGGTGTGACAACAACGAGGGAGAACTAAAAATAGTTGTCTGACAATACTTATTTAGATTTGGAAAATCAAAAGATAATTTACTCTTTTGTGTATATTTTATCTTTTCTATTGAATACTATTCAATATCTAATACATTTCTCAAAACATTAAATTTAATATATTCAAAGAGTAATGTAGTAATATTACCCTATTATATTATTTTTTAAGATGTGTGTTAAGTTAATAGTGAACAACTATTGTTAGAAAGATGAAATAGTATTACTACATTACCCTTTGAATATATTAAATTTTAGGGAATTTTACACAAATCTCATAGTGTTAAGAGCTAATTACATCATATCCATGCTCTTTTTCAAATTACAAAAATTCCTTAAAATTTAGCGGAATTTAGATACATTCCAAAATGTCCCGATACATCGCATCCCGATTTCGGATACATCCCTCAATGTTCTAATACATCACGTTTTAATTTTTGATATCACTCAACCAGGGGCAGATCTAAGGGTACGGGTGGGGGTGCCATGGCATCCAGTGATTTCGGAAAAATCTTTACATATATGTATATATGTATCAGAAATTAATATATATTAATGTTGCCACCCACTAAACAAAGTGATGAATGGTTCAACTGGCGAAGGGCAGGATATGCCATACTCATAATGTGAGTTCGAATCTTGCTGCTAGCAATATTATTTTGTGAACGTAGTGAAGCTTTTTTCTTCTTTTTTTTTGTCTTTTTTTCATTAATGTGTAAAGGGCTTTAGTTTATTTTCTTCCACTCATTCTTATTTATTTACTATACTTTATTAATTCAAATTGACTCCTTTTCACCGTAGTTAATTCTTACTTTTTTTTAACTTTCACTAATTATTGATAAATATTATTAAGAATGTATTTAAATAGTAGTTTTTAAAAAATATAAGTTTTAAAAATGATGAATATAATTACTAGAGTTCTTTCAATTTAAAAGTTCTTTTGATCTTCACCGACATTCTTGCTAAGTAAGATGACTAGGTTGAAACTACAATTTTATTCTCTCTACTATATATCTGCAACAACTCATAAAGTCAATGGAATATGTATATATTCAGTTAACACTATAAGATGGTTTATACAAGCTCAAATTTTAATGTGAGAAAAATTTCTTTTTTCTCAAAGTCTAAGTGAATAAGGCCTTTAATTCCTAAAAAAAAAAAATTGAATTGTTTAGTTATCTCTAATCACAGAATATCTAAAAGAAAATATTACTAACATGCATGTTTGATCGATTTGTTTATAAAAATCGAAAAGGATAATAACCTGAATTGTAACTCAAAATTAAAAAACCCGACCCGTTTATTTAACTTGAACGGTGTGGCACCCAGGACCTCCAAATCCTAGATCTGCCTATGCACTCAACGTCTCAATACATCACATACGTTCCGATATATCGCATAAGTGATATATCCTACCTATATAACGCGTAAAGTGATGTATCCTAGAATATGAGAGAATATGGTAAAACAAATTGTGTATTTAAATATATTTTTAAAAATTTAATGCTTTGAAAAATATTTTAGATATTGAATAGTATTTAATATCAAGGGTAAAATAGATATAAAAAGTAAATTATCTTTTGATTTTTCAAATTGAATAAATATTATTAAATAATTATTTTTAATATAATGAATAAGTAAAAATAAACCGAAGGAATAAAATAAACACGTAAAAGAATTATTTTTATTACAACGACTAAAGTAAAATAAAAAGGAGGGAGTAGATCCAAAAATTGGAAAATTGAAAGGAGGACAGCTAGCGGATGCTGAATGTCCATCTTCACTTTTTGTTTGTGCTCTCTTTGACTTTAATATTCCCTCTCTTTTAATTTACTTATTTTTCTTTGTTTTCTTATGTACTCCCTCTGTCCCTATTTATTTATCCATTTTTTACTTAAAATACATATTAAAAAAATAATACTAATTAACATAATGAATTTATCATTTCTACCTTTTAATTGATAGAATTCCAAATTTAATTTACTTATTAAAGAGGTTCTACCTTTGTTTAAGAACATTAACTCTCTAAATAAATTAAGGATATAATAAGTACAAAAAATATTATCTTTTTTATTGTAAAAAATGACAAATAAAAAGGGATAAATAAAAGTTAAAACTGGACAAATAAAAAAGACAAAAGAAATATCTGATTCAAAAAAATTCAATATTTAAATCAGACAAACAAATTAAATCGAATAAAGTATTCAATCTTTTTATAGGAAATAGGGGAGGTGGTTGCTTGGGGATTAAGCTGCTGTCGGATTCGATTTCATAGAAATACTTTGTAAAGGTTGGAGTATCTTTTATTTATTCTCCACTTTTTTTAAAAAAAATATTTATTCTCCACTTTACCAGTGGCTTAAAAGAATAATTTTGGGGGAGGGAATATTTGATAGTGTTGAAAAGGTGGCAAAAGGGATCAATTGCACGTTTTGCTATTTAGCTTGAAATTTGAAGGAATATATTCCCTCCGTTTATTTTTATTTGTCACAAAATAGATTTTCATTTTTACTTATAGTTTTGATATATCAAGAAAATACTAACTTTTTTTCATGTTTTACTCTCAACATTAAATACTTATTTTTCAAATCATTTTCTAAGATATCATTTAATTGGGAATAGTTTGGTAAAATACTTATATCAATAATTATTTTATTAATGGGTGTGTCAAGTCAAATTATGACAAATAAAAGTGAATCGGGGAAGTAATATACATTCTTTTTGTTATTTTGCGTGTTATTTTTGAATCCATTTCAACACCTCGTATTGTATTTGAAGTTCAAGATTTTACTTCTTATATAGTTAGTGAGGAGAAATTATTGGATTTATATTTTATTTTATTTTTAGAAAAGAAAAGGAAAAGAAGGCAAGGAAACTGTAAATTTTTCTTAAAGTGAAAATTTTATAAATAATTAATACTAGATAAATAATGAGGTTTCTTACCTAATGTTTGTTTAGTTATAAATAGTAGCCACAATTTGATTAGATACCAAATTTAGTAATGGTATAATTCACGATTATTTAATCAATTATATAAATACGTCTGACAATTAACGCATAAAATTAAATTTTTAAATGGAAAGAATTCCATAAATTATGCATAGTGTTATAAAATAAAGAAAATGTTAAACTTAAATTGCAAGAGGAGAGAGAGAATAAGTAAAGTAGAAAGTAGAAGTAAATTTTTGTTTTCTCTATATTTGATATTTTGCATTGCATACCCCCTTGGATTTTTATGTACGAAAAAATAAAATATATATAATTATTTATAATACGCATTGTTTGTTGTCTCATTAAAAACCTTACTAGGAATTCAGTGGGATAAAACCTTGGTTAAGGAAATAAGAGTGGAACGCGTATTTACTCCTCATGATGACGACGACACTTAATATCTCGAAGATAATACATTCCAATCCTATATATCATATTCTCAAAGGTTGACGTTGATAATCCCTTGGTGAATATATCTGCTAAATTAGCACTGAACGAACTTGTTGAACATCTATTTCACCCTTCTTTTGTAGATCATGAGTAAAAAGGATTTTTGGTGAAATGTGTTTTGTTCTATATCCTTTGATGTATCCTTCTCTTAGTTGAGCTATACACGCAAAATTGTCTTCATATAATGTTGTTGGGATGTCTCCCTTTAAGGGAAGGTCACATGTTTCCTGGATGTGTCGAGTAATTGATCTCAACCACACACATTCTCGACTTGCTTCATGGATGACTATTATCTCTGCATGATTTGAAGAAGTAGCAATTATAGTTTATTTTGTTGAACGCCATGATATAGTTATACCTCCACATGTAAATAAATAATTTGTCTGAGATCGACCTTTATGTGGGTCAAACAAATATTCTGCATATGCATACACAATTAATTGTGAATCAGATTCTTTTGAATAAAATAGTATCATACCGATGGTCCCAAAGGTATCTAAATATATGTTTAATACTATTCCAGTGTCTTCGTGTTGGGGAAGAATTAAATCTTGCTAATAAATTTATAGAAAAAGATATATATGGTCGAGAATTACTAATAAGGTACATCAATGCACCAATTTCACTAAGATATAGTATTTCAGAACCAACAAGTTCTTTGTCACTTTCAGGAGGTCGATATGGATCTTTATTAATGTAAGGTGATCTCACAATCATTGGGGTACTTAATGGATGTGTTTTATCCATGTAAAATTTCTTTAAAATAGTTTTAGTATATGTTGATTGATGACTAAATACTCCATTTGTAAAATGGTCAATTTATAGACCAAGACAAAATTTTGTCTTTCCAAGGTCTTTCATTTCAAATTCCTTTTTCAAACATTCTAGTGCCTATGAAAACTCTTTGCGAGTTCCAATGATATTCAAGTCATCAACATATACATCTATTATGACAAATTCAGATCCAAACCTTTTAATAAATACAGAAGGACAAATTGGGTCATTCTTATACCTTTCTTTTAATAGATATTCTCTAAGGCGATTATACCACATGTGTCCTGATTGTTTCAATCCATATAAATGTTTTTGAAGTTTTATTGAATAATTTTCCTGAGAATCTTTATATATTTTAGGCATTTTTAATCGTTCAGGAATTTTCATAAAAATATTGTTGTCTAGTGAGCCATATAAATAGGCTGTAACGACATCTATCAGATGCATGCCAAGTTTTTCATGAACTGCTAAATTTATAAGATACCTGAAAGTGATTGCATCCACCAGAGAAGAATATGTCTCCATATAATCAATACCAGGTCTTTGCAAAAATTCTTGTGCCACAAGTCATGCTTTGTATCTTACGACTTCATTTTTCTCATTTCGTTTTCTCACAAAGACCCATTTGTACCCCACTAGATTTATACCTTCAGGTGTTCGGACTATCAGTCTAAAAACTTCGCGTTTTCAAGCAAAGCTAATTCAACTTGAATTGTTTCTTTCAATTTTGGCCAATCATTTTTCTGTCTACATTCCTCGACAGATTTTGGTTCAAGATCCTCATTTTGTTACATTATTTCTATAGCAACATTATAAGCAAAAATATTATTGACAATTATATCATTTTGGTTCTATATTTTTCTTGATAAGGCATAGTTTATTGAGATTTCTTCATTATGTTCAAGTGCATGAACCTTTTTCAAGGTTTCATCAATTATTATGCCTCCTTGCTCTTCTTGAGCAGGTTCTTTCATATTATGACCATCTTGATTTTAGCTCCTTTTCTTTTTTTGAGGATTTTTATCTTTGGAACTGATTGGTTTACCATGTTTTAAGTGTGGTTTAGATTTATTTTTATTAATTAATTGTCCTATTGGGACATCAACTCGAATAAGAGCACTAGCAGCTGGAATATGAGATTTAGTAATTCTAGAGGTCAGTGAATGCATCTAGTAGTTGATTTGCAATAATTTGCAAATGGATTATCTTTTGAACCTCTAGTTCACATTTATTTGTATGAGGATCTAAATGAGATAGTGATAATGTATTCCAATCTATTTCCTTTTTCAGCTGTTTATTTTCTCCCCCTAATGATGGGTATGCTGATTCATCAAAATGATAATCAACAAATCTTGCCGTAAATAAATCTCCAGTCATAGGTTCCAAATACTTTATAATAGAAGGAGATTCATACCCAACATATATCCCCAACCTTCTTTGGGGACCCATCTTTGTACGTTGTGGTGGAGCAATTGAAACATATACTGCACATCCAAATATTGTAAGATGGGAAATGTTTAGCTCCTGACCAAAAGCCAATTGTAATTGGAGAGACTTTATGATAGCTTGTGGGCCTAATCCGCGCAAGACTTGTTGTATACAAAATAGCATGACCCCATAATGAAATGGGAAGTTTTGTTCTCATAAGCATTGATCTACCAATTAATTGGAGACGTTGAACCAATGATTCTGCTAGACCATTTTGAGTATGAACATGAGCAATCAGATGTTCAACTGTTATCTAGTTGATATACAATAATCATTAAAAGCTTGGGATGTAAATTCATCTGCATTATCAAGATGAATTTTCTTAATTGTATAATCTAGAAATTACGCTCTTAACTTTATTATCTGAGCAAGTAATCTCGCAAACGTCACATTGCGAGTTGATAATAAGCACACATGTGACCATTTTGTAGATACCTGTATTAAAATAATACAATATTTAAATGGTCCACATGATGGGTGAATGTTCCCACATATATCACCATGTATACGTTTCAAAAATGTTAGGTATTCAATTCCCACCTTGATTATTGATGGTTTAGTAATCGATTTTCCTTGAGAACATCCATCACAAGATAATTCTTTAAATTGAAGAATCCCTTGGTTCTTCAAAGAGTGTCCATGTGAACTCTCAATTATTTTGCGCATCATATTGGAATTGGGATGGCCCAACCGGTCATGCCAAATAACAAAATCATTTGATTTACTAAACATTTTGTTTACTATGAAATGTGTTTCAATCATGATAATACTTGTGTAGTAAAATCTAGATGAAAGAGCGGATAACTTTTTGAGTATAAACTTCTTATCCGACATCCTTGTAGTAATATAAATATATTCACTTTTTTCATCATTTGTAGTCTCAATATGATAACCATTTTGACGAATGTCTTTGAAACTCAATAAGTTTCTTTGAGACTTACTACAATATAATGCTTCATCAATTGTTAAATTTGTTCCTCCAACTGATGTCTAGGGATTTTTCATATTCTGAGATAGAAACTTATTCGGAGAAAATTAGAGCCTCGTAACGTGTTATAAAATAAAGAAAATTTTAAACTTAAATTGCAAGAGGAGAGAGAAGGAATAAGAAAAGTAGAAAATAGAAGTAAATTTTTGTTTTCTCTATAACTGATATCCTACATTGCATATCCTTTTATAGAGAAATATTACTTGGAGAAGTAATGTTGCTACAGTAAAAGGTGGGTCCCATGACATCCACCTAATTACAACACATAGTATATTTTAAATTTTCTTATCAAAATGGGCTCTTCGAGTTCTGAACTTCTTTCTTGATTCTCTAATATTCGTTTATTGGATTTTATCAATCAAAAAGCTTGTTTGATATCTTCATCTAAAATACAACAATAGGTATTTTACTATTTAAAATGAATAATTCAATTGAGTTCCTTCTTTAGTTTCCAATCATGATCTCTCAAATTTGATTTCTAACATTGTAATGTAACAAATTTATTGGTTAATACGGTTGACACAAAATTTTGGTCTGACATTTTTAAAGTTAATACTTTTAAGTATTTTATTTTTTAAATAGTTCAAAATACATGTTTTGCAATTTTAATGCAATTTGTTGATAATTATCCTTATTCTCAAAGTATTAGAATTTTTATCGGTTAATTCGGTTTATACTATTTTGTCACAGTTGGTTGAATACGTTTATATACATGTTCATTTTTTATTAAATCATTATTTCTGTTAAATTGCATTTTTTTGCATGCCATTGGTTACGTTCGTTACATCTTTTTCACATTCATTTTATCTGTTACATTTGTCAATATTCATTTTGATATTTTGCACAGTCCAGAAATTCATTCTGATATGGATAAGATTTCATACACAGATATTTTATTAACGGATGGTTTTGATCCACGATTTTAAGATAGTGGTATTGTACTATTGGTGGTTTTCATTTCCCTATTTAAAGAATAGCTTGCTCATTAAGTTGAGGGGTGGTGGATAAAATTTTAGGGGTAATTTTTCAGATTTTTTATTCTTTAGAAATCTCTTTTAGTGGTCATAATTTTTCGGTGACAAGCTCACTGAAATCCGGCGAGTCCACCACCCAAAAGACCCCATTGTCTCCATTTTTATGTTTTTTTCCTTCTTTTCAAGCAACCAGACCCACCTTTGTTTCTTCCTCAAACAACCAGACCCAAACTTCCCCTCTCCGCCCCTTTTTTTTTTGTTTTTCGGCGAGGCTCAAACAACCCAGAAACAACAACCAAACCACCACCTGAAACCCACAATTGTGGATTTCAAAGGATGCCTAACACCTTCTCTTCGGAATAACTTCAACAGGACCTAGAATCTAATGGTTTCGTAGAGTTTGTTTTAGTAATTAATTAATTGGTTTCCTAGTTTTCCTAAAATTAGGTGGCGACTCCCTTTTACCCCTTTTCCCTTTTTAAAATTCTTTTAATTCTTTTAAAAATTGAATTATTATTTTTTAATGAGTCACCGCAATGTTGCGCCCTGTCAAAGGATGTCAACAAAATGACGACTCCACTAGGGACATAGAGGTTCTAACCATTATGTGTTCATTTTTTCAAATTGAGGAGACTATCCTTTTATTGTGTTATTCCTTATATCTTGTATATTTTGTTGATTATTTGCATTTTGTACTCATTATTTATTCATTATTTGTTGTACATTGTCATTGCATTCATGACATAATTTCCGCCATGTGACATTTTTTATTTCTTACTTAAAGGACAATTATGAGGGTCACACAGTTGTTCGTTATCCAAATTGTTTATCGGGGTACCCTGGCGAATGTAGTTGGCCACTGGATGGTCAACGGTCGCTATCTTCCCTACCCTAAGTAGTTCGCTTGGGTCACCGTTCCACTTTCAAATAAAGCCCACTCTTAGTCATCTAACAGTAGAGCATTTATAGGCTGAACTCTTTTTTAATCCAAGTCACAATCAGTTGGAACTACATTTGACCTGGTTCCTGGTTAAACGGGATACGTAGGCATCATAACGGCTCAGTCATGTTCCCAGTAAGCTTTTCCTCATTTCAAAGTCGAAACTGGGGCAAATTTTTTTGAGGATCGTCTCCAAAAATTTCACAAAGGAGATCGTTGTTACAAGATTGAATATCGATGGTTGTTAAAGTTGAAACATGGGCAAAAATCTTTAAGGAATGCCCTCAAAAATTTCACCAAGGTTGTACTCAAACTCCAGATTTATGAGGCATCACTCCGAGTTGGTTTGTACCTTTTGTATTAACTTTTTGTTCATGATGTTATATTTATTGTATATACGTATCTCTGATTTTATTTATCTTACATTCCATAAAAATATTCTTTTATTTGACATTTGTAAAGTTTGGGTTGTCCTCCCTCCAATGTGACTCATTCATTTTGCATTTCAATTACTCCCTTTCAAACATTAAATTAAAATTGTTTGACCTTTTTTTAAGTTGGGTTGTCCGCCCTTCAATATGACTCATTAATTATTTTATTTTTGCTAATTTTTATTTAATTAATAAAAAAAAGATTTTTTGTTAAATGTGGGTGGTCCGCCCTTCAATATGACTCATTGATTTCTTCATTCTTGTCAAGTTTTCTTTAAATAATAAAAAATATTTTTTTGTTAAATTTGGGTTGCCCGCCCTTCAATGTGGCTCATTGGTTCTTTATTCCATCTATTATTCTTTCAAAAATTGATTTGTTATTCAAAAAAATATTTTGTGCCATATATGAACAAACTACGCAAACCTGATTCTCCTTAATGAGATACGTAGGTAGCCTCTATTGGGTTCTGTATTCTTTATTCAAAAGATTCTTTATTTTTTTTTTAAAATGTTTATATTTTATACCAATTTTTGACTTGGTTGGTGCCAACACAGTTCAAGTATACATATGAAAAATAATTTGTACAATAGAGAAGATTGACTTCTTGTTAAATCGTAGATTCTTTTGGTACCTTTCATTCATATTTTTGTTACACGGGAAAATATTCTCTTGCATACATTCAAGTTTAGAAGAAAACCAGATTCATTATTTCAGGTGCATTGTGTGGTGAGTTTTTGATTAAATTCAATTGTTTTGCTTTTTGATCTAGAACTTGGCCTAAATGTTTGTTGAGGTGAAATTATGAATAACATTTGATTTGAAAAATAATGGCAAGCCTTCTGTGACCCGTTTAAGCCTTTCAAAGCCTACCAATTTGTCACGACCCGAGAGCATCCCCTAGTCATAACACGGAGTACTCGACCCCGAAGGGGTCTAATACAAGCCTCATAACATTCTTGAACATAAGAACATAGGAAAATGGAGAAGAATTAAAACTTTCTTTACAATTGAAGACATTTTTCATTAAAAGCAAACTGAAGACTTTCTAGACTTTATATACTATGTCTCAAACCATCTAATACTTTGAATACAACATTGGGACTTAGCCCATACAAAAGCTTTAACATAAACTAAAGACATAAAAGGAACAAAATGGGTATTGTCCTCGAAACTATGAGGACTCACCAATTCTTTTTCTCCAAGCACCTTAGAAACCTACTCCTCAAGCATAGAACACTAACATCTTCAAAGCCTACACTTTGGTAAAAAGGGAAAAGAATGGGGTTAGCACATTAGATGTACTAAGTATGATGACCATGCAAAAACATGCTTAAAAAGAGACATTTTGTTGAAAATCATTCTTTTATGTCATTTTTGTAAAACTTCATGAACCCTCAAGCTACATCTTGTGCAATGTATGGGTAGAGTCCTATACCACCACCCACACAAAGGCACCACCTTAAGGTCACCAAAAGTGAACTTACCATTCATCCTTTGCACCTTTACACAATAAAGCATTTAAGAGACATAAACATTTCATGAATCATATCATCACATTAAGACCAACATCTAAGACAACTCTAAGTCATACTTGTGCAATGTGCAAGTAGCATCCATACTACTACTCACACTAAGTACTTCTTTCAAGTCACCTTAGACAAAGCACATTCATATACAATAGACATGACAAGGAAGTAACTCATAATACAATCCAAGTATAGCATGCATCTTTACATTATAAGCATTAAGAGTCAACATTCTTCATTAGCTTCATTACCTTAAAAGCACATTCATTCATTAAACATTCGATCAACATTCTCAAAAAATTCATAATAAGAGCCCATTCATTTCATTAACATTATAAGGAACACACCATGACCCCTCTCAAATGCCTACTTGTGCAATGCATAGATGGTGTCCCATTCCACCACCTACCCTAAGTAGTACATCCTTAAGAGACCATAGTCCATTAACCGTTATTATGGGGGTAAGCCTTAATCGATATAGACCATGAGAGCTTGACATGGAATCCCGGTGTCACCCTCACCGGATAAATGATCCATACTTGCCTAAGGTAGGACCATTCATTTTAGCTTAAGTGGATCCAATATCTATAGACCTATGTGGGTACATAGTTATGGGATAGGGAGATTACCAATAGATGCCCGGCCTCAACTCATGGATGGGCATCCATCTCAAGAGGTTGCTACTAGATACCCCACCTCAACTCTCGGATAAGTATCCACCCCATTTCATATCCTCTCGATGCTTAGCATTATTCCCCAGGGAGTATTTTACATTCATTACATTCATTCATTAAGAGATAATAGATTGCTACTAGATACCCCACCTCAACTCATGGATGAGTATCTATCTCAAACCCAACATTCGTTAAAAGGGGATATAGGGATTGTTACTAGACACTCCGCCTCAACTTCTGGATGAGCATCCATCCCAACCCAACGTTCATTCATTGAAAAGCTCATAGATTCGAATATGAGAATAGTCTTTCACCTAAGAACCCCTTTATTGTGAGAAAGTCCTTTCACAACAAGTTATTACATTCATTAGAGTACAATATGAGAATATCCTTTCAAACATTACTTCACATTCATTAACATTAACATTAAACTTCATTCATTCATGTGTGTATGTGAGAATAGCCTTTCATATAATCACCATCATTCACAAGTGTTGATAGAGAGATAACATTCAATTCAATCACAAGTAACTTCTAAACAAGATCATCTTTCATTCCTTTTGATCACACACATGCTTCACATCACATTCATAAATACAACATCATGATAATACTTCAATCCATCAAATTATGCCTTCAAGGCCATGATCACAATGTACATAATAAGTAAACACCTCCACCTTTGAAGTGAATCAACAATTCAAGCACAATTCTACATTAACATGAACTTAGGTCAAACTTGCCCTTTCAAGGCTATGATCACAATTCCTTAATTCACCAACAATTCACCATAATTAGACATAGATATTGATACAAATCAACAATCTAAATCAATCTACACATGAATCCATCATCATTTATTCATAATCAACAACCCACTTCATAAGGCCAAATTTAGTAATTGAGAGAGATCATAGGTTCATAGAGTATTTTCATCGTAAATCACTAATTAAACATCAACATAATCATAATTTATCATTTGAAAACGTTTGATGCAAGAACCCATGAGTTTGAGTGAAATGTGGGGTTTTGGAGAAACTTGAAAACCTTGAAAACTTCTTTGAAATCGACTCTAGGGTGAAAGCTAACCCTAGATGAAGGATCACCATACCTTATACTTGAAGAATCCCACGAAATTGAAGAAGAAACACCTTGAAATCCCAACCCTAGCTTGAACTTGAAGTTGATCTCCAATGGAGTTTCTAAAGAGAACTTTTTAGGAGGTAAGGGTTTTGATTTTGAGAGATGAAGTCTAAATGAGGTTTTCAATGTTTTAATACTCTTAAAATACCTTAAAAAACTTAAAATAATCCTCCATATATTAATTAGGACTTGGGGTGAATTTACCAATTTACCCCTAGCTTGGCCGAGACTGCACCAGAAAAACAGTCCCCATTCACGCCCTGGACTCACGGACTGTGAGTCTATTCACGGACCGTGCTGCTAGTCCGTGGTCTAGGGCTGCAAGTTGGTTTTAGGCCTCTTGACCTACGGAGGCGATCCACGGGGCGTGGATGGACCTACGAGGCTTGAACCCCATTCGTAGGTCACCATGTTTTGGGGTTTAAACTTAAGGGGGGTTCTCCTCAAGGACCCTTAGGGTGGTCCAAGGGGAGTCGTAACTTGACGTCTAACCCCTAAACACCTCAACCATGGCTCAGGACAACATTAAACCACTTCCAACTCAAGACAAACACAAACGCACACAAACTAGGCTCTAGTTTCACTAGTTCGTTTTTAGGGTCGTTACATTATCCCCCACTTAGGAACATTGTCCTCGAATGACACTTTAAACACATTAAAGGGCAACGATTCAAGACTAGAAGTCCATAATCATGCATGCAACATCAATATAAATGCATAAACATAGGAGGAAACATCAACTCCATATCAACAAGCTAAAAAGACAACAAGAAAGTAGGAACTACATCTACAAACTCATTATGCATCAAAACTTCACATTCTTCATTTCATTGGAGGAACTTCCTTCTCCAAATCACATCATGCTCATTACAACATCATTAAGCACATTCGAGCAATTTTCTCATAAAATCACATTATGCAACTTTTCAATAATACACATTTAGGCATGTTCAACAAATCAACTCGTGAAACATTTAGGCAACTCATCATAGATGCATATTAACATGAGGAACACAATTTGAAAACTCAATTTCTCATATAACAAGAATTCGACTAGAACATGCACAACATAAGGGGACCATGAAAACTCAATGTCACACATGACTCCAAAACATGAAACAAGACAAAAAGGAACTCCTTGGTCTAAGGATTGAATAGGCATATAAAGAAAGAGGTAAGGATATCGGAACTCTCAACAACCTTACTACTCAACATATTATCCCCCACTTAGGAGTAAACCCAACTAAGGTCAACATGAACACCACAAGGGAACCTTAATCAAGACATTCACAACTTACTAGAAACCATCAACATACCAAAGCTTTACACTAGGAAGGTCCTCATTAAGCACTGTTGCTCACAATCAACCTTACCACATCACTCAAGGTCTCATATGAGTCCACCACACCGGGCCTAAACTCCTCACACTCACTACAACACATAAGGTGAGAAATTCAATCAAGCCTAACTCATGAACATCAAGGACACTTAAAGACCGTACCATCTAGGCACATTATCCCCCACTTGGGAGTAAGCCTATACCAACTCTTCTAAGCTTCACTTCTTTTAATTCTAAGGTCAGAGCATTACATCACTAAACCTTCATACTCATCACACTTAGGCATTTCTAAAACACCACATTTCATCAACTCTTTCAACATACCTCAAAACTCATCATAACATTCTACCAACGCCACACATAACCATAAAGCAACCCATTCACACTAAAGCCAACATCACAATCTTTCATCTCACATCTATCAAGTCACTTAGCCATAGTTGGCATCACAACCAACCTTCCACCCTCACACTTCCAACATACTCCTTTCAAGTGGTCACACACTAAAGACCATCGGATAAAGAGCAAGAGAGAGACATTATAGAGTTAAACTCTATGGCACGACTTGGAGAATGAAGAAGTGAAACTTTCTTAACACCCAATAGCCTCTTATTCATAAAGTGGCGCGCTTCACATTATGAACAAGACTCTACTAGATGTGGTTTGAGACATCCTAAGACCATTCCAAAATCTTGTGCTCTGATACTATGTTTGTCACGACCCGAGAGCACCTCCTAGTCGTAACATGGCGTACTCGACCCCGAAGGGGTCTAATATAAACCTCATAGCATTCTTTAACATAAGAACATAGGAAAATGGAGAAGAATTAAAACTTTATTTACAATCGAAGACATTTTTCATTAAAAGCAAGCGGAAGACTTTCTAGACTTTATGTACTATGTCTCAAACCATCTAATACTTTGAATACAACATTGGGACTTAGCCCATACAAAAGCTTTAACATAAACTAAAGACATAAAAGGAACAAAATGGGTTTTGTCCTCGAAACTATGAGGACTCACCAATTCTTCATCTCCAAGCACCTTATAAACCTACTCCTCAAGCATAGAACACCAACATCTCCATAGCCTACACTTTGGTAAAAAGGGAAAAGAATGGGGTTAGCACATTAGATGTACTAAGTATGATGACCATGAAAAAACATGCTTAAAAAGGGACAGTTTTGTTGAAAATCATGCTTTTATGCCATTTTTGTAAAACTTCATGAACATTGATACAAGAGGCATAATAGAAGTCACAACCAACATACGAAGTCACATAAATCACATCTAAGCAAAACCACATATATACCTTTACCTTTACCTTTACCTTGAACCTCCACCTCAAGTAACCCTCAAGCTACAACTTATGCAATGTATGGGTAGCGTCCCATACCACTACCCACACAGAAGCACCACCTTAAGGTCACCAAAAGTGAATTTATCATTCATCCTTTGCACCTTTACACAATAAAGCAATTAAGAGACATAAACATTTCATGAATCACATCATCACATTAAGACCAACATCTAATACAACTTTAAGTCATACTTGTGCAATGTGCAAGTAGCATCCCATACTACTACTCACACTAAGTACTTCTTTCAAGTCACCCTAGACCAGGCACATTCATATACAATAGACATGACAAGAAAGTAACTCATAATACAATCCAAGTATAGCATACATCTTTACATTTAAGCATATAAGCATTAAGAGTTAACATTCTTCAATAGCTTCATTACCTTAAAAGCACATTCATTCATTAGACATTAGATCAACATTCTACTAAAAGTCATAGTAAGAACCCATTCATTTTATTAACATTATAAGGAACACACCATGACCTCTCTTAAATGCCTACTTGTGCAATGCATAGATAGTGTCCCATTCCACCACCTACCCTAAGTATTACATCCTTAAGAGACCATAGTCCGTTAACCGTTATTGTGGAGGTAAGCCTTAACCGACATAGACCATGAGTGTTTGACATGGAATCTCGGTGTCACCCTCATCGGATAAGGGATTCCTACTTGACTAAGGTAGGACCATTCATTTTAGTTGAAGTGGATATACTAGTTATAGAACTATGTGGGTACATAGTTATGAGAGAGGGAGATTGCTACTAGATACCTCGCCTCATCTCATGGATGGGCATCCATCTCAAGAGGTTGCTACTATATACCCCGCCTCAACTCTCGGATGAGTATCCACCCCATTTCATATCCTCTCGGTGCTTAGCATTATTCCCCACAAAGTATTTTACATTTATTACATTCATTTATAAAGGGATAAGAGATTGTTACTAGATACCCCGCCTCAACTCATGGATGAGTATCCATCTCAAACCCAACATTCGTTAAAATGAGATATATGGATTGTTACTAGACATTCCTCCTCAACTCCCGGATGAGCATCCATCCCAACCCAACGTTCATTCACTGGAAAACTCATAGATTCGAAGATAAGAATAGCCTTTCACCTAAGAACCTCTTTATTGTGAGAAAGTCCTTTCAGAACAAGTCATTACATTCATTAGAGTACAATATAAGGATATCCTTTCAAGAAGTACTTCACATTCATTAACATTAACATTAAACTTCATTCAAGCATTCATTCATGTGTGTGTATGTGAGAATAGCCTTCACATAATCACCATCATTCACAAGTGTTAATAGATAGATAACATTCAATCCTAACACAAGGAGCTTCTAAACAAGATCATTTTCATTCCTTTTGATCACACACATGCTTCACATCATATTCATATATACAACATCATGATAATACTTCAATCCATCAAGTTATGCCTTCAATTCCATGATCACAATGTACATAGTAAGTAAACATCTCCACCTTTCAAGTGGATCAACAATTCAAGCACAATTCTACATTAACATGAACTTAGGTCAAACTTGCCCTTTCAAGGCTATGATCACAATTACTCAATTCACTAAGAATTCACCATAATTAGACATAGATAATTATACAAATCAACAATCTAAATCAATCAACACATGAATCCATCATCATTCATTCATAATCAACAACCCACTTCATAAGGCCAAATTTAGGAATTGAGAGAGATCATGGATTCATAGAATATTTTCATCTTAAATCACCAATTAAACATCAACATAATCATAATTTATCATTTGAAAATGTTTGATGCAAGAACCCATGAGTTTGAGTGAAATGTAGGGTTTTGGAGAAACTTGAAAACCTTGAAAACTTCTTCGAAATTGACTCTAGGGTGAAAGCTAACCCTAGATGAAGGATCACCATACCTTATACTTGAATAATCCCACGCAATTGAAGAAGAAACACCTTGAAATCCCAACCGTAGCTTGAACTTGAAGTTGATCTCCAATGGAGTTTCTAGAGAGAACTTTTTAGGAGGGAAATGTTTTGATTTTGATAAATGAAGTCTAAATGAGGGATTCAATGTTTTAATACTCTTAATATACCTTAAAACACTTAAAATAATCGTCCATATATTAATTAGGACTTGGGGTGAATTGGTAAATTCACCCCTAGCTTGACTGAGACTACTTCAAAAAAATAGTGCCCATTCACACCCTGGAATCACGGACCGTGAGTCCATTCACAGATCATGCTGCTGGTCCATGGTCTGGGGTTGCAAGTTGGTTTTAGGCCTCTTGATCTACGGACAGGGCGTGGATGGACCTACGGGACGTGAACCCCATCTGTAGGTCACCAAGTTTTGGCCAACTTGATGGTTTCCTTGGGGTCTTGGTGTTTAGACTTAGGATCCTTCTCAAGGACCCTTAGGGTTGTCCAAGGGGAGTCGTACCTTGACGTCTAACCCCTAAACACCTCAACCATGGCTCAAGACAACATTTAACCACTTCCAACTCAAGACAAACACAAACGCACACACGTTAGGCTCTAGTTTCACTAGTTCGTTTTTAGGGTCGTTACACAAATGACATTAATCCTTAGATGTCCCCACTTTGAGCCTTAACCTTTTCTTTCGACAACCATATTTTTAGCCTATATCCTTTGTGAGTGATTATATGCACTATCCCTCTTTTGGCCTGACTTTCTTGAGCGCACTAAAAATGTGCAATGTTACAAAGAAGATTCAAATATCAAATTTGTCAAAGAAAAAAAATTACAAAGTCCTTGAAAGTCAAGAATACAAAAATGACTTCAAAATAAACAAGAGTTGAAAATTCCCCACAAGTTCAAACAAGCCAAGTTTCAATAAAAGAAGAAGATTACTCCAAATAATCAGGATAAAATTCAAAATATGATGAGAAGGGGAAATGCTCAGACAAGCAAAGCTTCAAAAAGAATCAAAAAGTGCCAAAGGAAGGGACAACAAAGAGAATCAAATGCCAAAAGTGTAACAAATGTTGAAAGCACAAATTGAGTGCAATGCTCAAGAAAGGATTAAGTCACTTTTATCCCAAATGACTATCCTACCCATCCCTAAGCCTACATTACAAGATATTAACTAGTCCTACATGATTTCATTTGAAATGTTCTCACGTTAGTGGAGATTTACATGAAGGCCAAGCTTATGGTATCACAATTGCATGCGTTGAGCATTTTTCTGAGTGTGAGTGTGCTTTTCCAAATGTTCCCAAATCAATATACTTTGAATGTGTGCAAATTGGGACTTTATTTGTAGTGAGGGCATTTGAAACATGATTTTAGGTCTAGTTCAAACTTTTGTTTGTAGCAAGATGGACAAATCTTGTCGTTACTTCAGTACATTTGAGGTACCATTTGAATACATAGGAATTACCTCGAAGTCAATTTCAGTTGAAAGAGAAAGAATTGTGCGAAATTTTTGTACAATACTATTGTTGGCGCTAACCAAGTTAAAATGTGTTACATTGTTCATAAAATAAAAATGGGTTGAAACCCACTTTTCAATATTTGTCCAAATCAACTTTGTGGACCGTTTTATTGTTGATATTTGTCCAAACCAACTTTGTGGACCGTTTCATTGTTGATTCTTGTCCATACAAACTTTATGTACTGTTTCATTGTTGATATTTGTCCATACCAACTTTGTGGACCGTTTCATTGTTGATATTTGTCCAAACCAACTTTGTGGACCGTTTCATTGTTGATATTTGTCCAAACCAACTTTGTGGACTGTTTCATTGTTGATACTTGTCCAAATTGACTTTGCGGACCATTTCATAGTTAAAATTGTATTTTTGGGTCGTCATACCCTTCAAAATGATATTTTTTTAATTTGGGTCGGCATACCCTTCAAAATGATATTTTTTAAATTTGGGTAGTCATACCCTTTAAAATGACATCATTTTAAATGTAGGTCGTCATACCTTTAAAATGACATTTAAAAAAAAATAAGCTGTTATATCAAATAAAATTATGCTTTTTAAAATTAGTTTGTCATGCCGTTCAATGTGACACATTTTATTTTGTTATTCCATTTCAAATTGATAATTTTTTTTGTTCATGATGTTATTAAGTTTGAATTGTTGCATTGGTGAATTCTTTGTTCATATGAGGCCATGTTTGTAGAATTTATATTGCATTTATGTTATATTTGTTACTAACATTGTTAGTGCAGATTTTGTGATACACCATTCATATCAAGTTCATGTTGGATTGTCACCTCGTTCAAAGTGACATGTTATATTCAAGTTGGGTTGTCACCTCCATTCTAGTGACATGTTATATTCAAATAGGTCGTTCAACTTTCAAAGAGACATGTTGGGTTGTCACCTCATTCAAAGTGACACGTTATATTCAAGTTGGGTTGTTACCTCCATTCAAGTGACATGTTATATTCAAATGGATCATCCACCTTTCAAAGAGACACGTTGGGTTGTCACTTCATTCAAAGTGACGTGTTATATTCAAGTTGGGTTCTCACCTTCATTCATGTGACATGTTATATTCAAATGGGTTGTCCGCCTTTCAAAGAGACACGTTGGGTTGTCACCTCATTCAAAGTGACATGTTATATTCAAGTTGGGTTGTCACCTCCATTCAAGTGACATGTTATATTCAAATAGGTCGTCTGCCTTTCAAAGAGACATGTTGGGTTGTCACCTCGTTCAAAGTGACATGTTATATTCAAATTGGGTTGTCACCTCCATTCAAGTGACATGTTATATTCAAATTGGGTCGTCCGCCTTTCAAAGAGACACGTTGGGTTGTCACCTCGTTCAAAGTGACATGTTATATTCAAGTTGGATTGTCACCTCCATTCAAGTGACATGATATATTCAAATGGGTCGTCCGCCTTTAAAAGAGACACGTTGGGTTGTCACCTTGTTCAAAGTGACATGATATATTCAAGTTGGGTTGTCACCTCCATTCAAATGACATGTTATATTCGCATGGGTCATCCGTCTTTCAAAGAGACACGTTGGGTTATCACCTCGTTCAAAGTGACATGTTATATTCAACTTGGGTTGTCACCTTATTCAAAGTGGCATGTTATATTCAGGTCGTCCGCCTTTGAAAGAGACACGTTGGGTTGTCACCTCGCTCAAAGTGACATGGTATATTCAAGTTGGGTTGTCACCTCTATTCAAGTGGCATGTTATATTCAAATGGGTCATCCTCCTTTCAAAGAGACACGTTAGGTTGTCACCTCATTCAAAGTGATTTGTTATATTCAAGTTGGGTTGTTACCTCCATTCAAGTGACATGTTATATTCAAATGGGTTGTCCGCCTTTCAAAGAGACACGTTGGGTTGTCACCTCATTCAAAGTGACATGCTATATTCAAGTTGGATCGTCATCTCCCTTCAAATGACATGTTATATTCAAATTGGGTCATCTGCCTTTCAATAGACAAGTTGGGTCGTCATTTCCCTTCAAGTGACACTTTAAGTTCAAGTTGGGTCGTCCGCCTTTCAAAGAGATATGTTGGGTTGTCACCTCTTTCAAAGTGACATGTTAAATTCATGTTGGGCCGTCCGCCTTTCAAAGAGACGCGTTGGGTTATCACCTTGTTCAAAGTGACATGTTATATTCAAGTGGGGTCGTCTGTCTTTCAAGAGACAAGTTAAGTCGTCACCTCGTTCAATGTGACATGTTATTCACATCATCCTCCATTAAAAGAGGAACAATACCTTCGTTGTGCAATTTTTCAAGTAACATCAAAGGTATGTGGATATTTTTCAGTTTACGAACCAATCCTTGCCTTTCTTTTATTATTTTTTCCCCAGTGACGGACGTACAGTATTATTCAAAAGTTCTACTAACGTCTCATATTGTTTTGTTCAAAGTTTATCAAACCAAATTTGGATTCGTCAATTTTGTTTGACAAGGATCTCTTTCATCGATCCTAATCAAACAAAGGGGAAAGTTGTTGACACCAAATTTTGGTCTGATATTTTTAAAGTTAATACTTTTAAATAATTTATTTTTTAAATAGTTCAAAATACATGTTTTGCAATTTTAATGCAATTTGTTGATAATTATCTTTATTCTCAAAGTATTAGGATTTTTATCGTTTAATTCTGTTTATACTATTTTGTCACAGCCGGTTGAATACGTTTAAATACATGTTCATTTTTTATTAAATTATTATTTCTGTTAAAAATTGCATTTTTTGCATGATTGGTTACATTCGTTACATCCTTTTTACATTCATTTTATCTGTTACATTTGTCAATATTCATTTTGATATTTTGCACAGTCCAAAAATTCATTATGATATGGATAAGATTTCATACACAAATATTTTATTAATGGATGGTTTTGACCCATGGTTATAAGATAGTGATATTGTACTATTGGTGGTTTTCATTTCTCTATTTAAAGAATAGCTTGATCATTAAGTTGAGGGTGGTCGATAAGATTTTAGGGGTAATTTTTCAGATTTTTTAGTCTTTAGAAATTTCTTTTAGTGCTCATAATTTTCTGGTGACAAGCTCACTGGAGTTCCGCCGGAATCCGGCGAGTCCACCACCAAAAATACCGCATTGTCTCCATTTTTATGTTTTTTTCCTCCTTTTCAAGTAACCAGTCCCACCTCTGTTTCTTCCTCAAACAACCAGACCCAAACTTCCCCTCTCCGCCCTCTTTTTTTTTTGTTTTTCGGCGAGTCTCAATGTCACGACCCAGACCGTCGTGATTGGCACCCACACTAACACTCCGGTGGGAGAACCACTACTATGACCCAAATCAAACAAATAATCTAAAATCTAAGGCATTTAAGTCACACTAAGGAACTAAAAATAGAGTTCACATAAACTCTAACAAAAGTCTAACAATAATAACTAACAATGCAGAAGAATAACCTAAAACCTGAAAGTCAATGTACCAAAACATTCTAGCAATGAACCACATCTAAACAAGAAGGGATGCAACCCCAATCTAATGAACTAATCAACTAACTAGAACTTAGTCTAAGTCTGGAAATGGTGGACATAGACGAAAGAGAATCCCATGGTAGCTCGGAAGAATTGGCTCACCCTTGAATTCGAAGCGACGATCACAGATCTTCTAAGCGAGGTCTGTCAATAGTCGCTTGAAGATGCCCTATACTCACCAAAAATAAGAGCAAGTGCATAATCAGTACACAACCACAGTGTACTGGTAGGATCATGTGGTTATCCCACTAGTACAACATAAACTAGTCAAACAACATTATAATCACATTTCAATTTACTTCTACAAATAAAATACACTATTTAGAACAATCCATAAAATTAATGCTCAAAAAAGGAAGATATAAATAATAAATGTGAGGCAAACAATGATTAAAAATATGTATTTTTTGCCTCACATCAATTGTCTCGCCTCACCCCCTCCACTTTCTTAACATAGTCTGTCACCCCCTGCAGAAGTCATATGAACAGATAATACGTGCAACTCAGAATTTAATACCCTAATAAATAACCAGATTCTCTCTTCCTCAGTAGTCACCAATTGTGTAGCATATCTAGACAAAGCATGAAACTTGGCCTCATAAGTAACCACAGTCATACCACCTTGCTCCAACGCCACAAACTCATCTTTCTTGTGATCCCTCAACGTCCTAGGCACATACTTCTCTAGAAACAGAGCATGAAATTGGGTCCAAGTAAGTGGAGGCAAAGTAGAAAATTTGCATCCCATATAATCTCTCCACCACTGCTCAGCCTCACCTTGAAGTTGGAAAGACACAAACTCAACCCCATGCTGATGAATAATACCCAGTTTATGAAGCCTCTCATAGCAATCCAGAAAACTCCTAAGCATCTTCATTCTCAGAACCAAGAAACACTGGAGGCTATAGCTTCAGAAACATAGTAAACATTTCATGCTCATTACCAGTCATAACAGAACCCAACAAAGGACGGAAGAAAGCACCATTACCTCTAGTCCCACCCACCTTAGGCGCAGTGCTAGTAACAAAAGGATTAGTAGGAGCTTGAGTTGCTTAAGCAGAAGGAAGCACTACAGGACCAACCAATCCCTTTAAGAACGACATGATTTGTTGAGCTAACACTGGACCCAAAGGAGGAACACATGTAGTCTCAGCCTGCACCTCTCCCTCTTGTCCTAAATCCTCAACATCAACATCAACATTCGCATCTATCTCTTCATGATACGCAGGAGGGTTCTCATTCATATGAGCATTCTCAATATGAGCTCAATTTCCAGCAGGTTCTACTCTTCCACGGCCTCTACCCCTAGCTCTTCCTCTACCCCTGCCTCGACCGCGACTGCGACCTCGCACTGCAGATTCCTCAACTGGAGCATTAATGGGAACTACGGGCTTAACGCCGTTGAATCTAGTATTAACCATTTGTGGACAGAATAGTGAAAGAGGTTAGATACCAATTTGAATCGATAAATACCAATTGGAATCAAGTCATAGCACGAAAGGAGACAAAAGAAAACATAGAGATTTCCTAAAGTCCTATTGCCTCTCGAAGAAAAGTAAAGGCGTCATCGTACCGTTCCGCAAGACTCTATTAGACTCATTTTGGTACATCGACATCAATGAACCTAGGTTATGATACCAACTTTGTCACGACCCAGACCGTCCTGATTGGCACCCACACTAACACTCCGGTGGGAGAACCACTACTACGACCCGAATCAAACAAATAATCTAAAAACTAAGGCATTTAAGTCAACACTAAGGAAATAAAAATAGAGTTCATATAAACTATAACAAAAGTCTAACAATAATAACTAACAATGCGGAACAATAACCTAGAACCTAAAAGTCATTGTACCAAAATATTCTAACAATGAACCACATCTAAAAAAGAAGGGATGCAACCCCAATCTAATGAACTAATCAACAAACTACAACGTAGTCTAAGTTCAAAAATGGTGGACATAGACGAAAGAGAATCCCATGGTAGCCCGGAAGAATTGGCTCACCCTTGAATTCGAAGCGACGATCACTGCTATTCTAAGCGAGGTCTGTCAATAGCCGCTTGAAGATTCCCTGTACTCAACAAAAATAAGAGCAAGTGCATAATGAGTACACAACCAGAGTGTACTGGTAGGATCACACAGCTATCCCACTAGTGCAACATAAACAAGTCAAACAACATTATAATTGCATGCATATACATCAACATATACAACATTATCAACATTTACGAATAATGAACAAGTTTAAATTTTATGTCAAATCATTGGTCCTCTCATGGAATTCAAACCCAAACAGTTAGCATGCTGGAACGTGGCAATCGATCCCATATTTATGCTGAAACGTGGTAACTGATCCTATAGTTATGCCGGACCGTGGCAATCGATCCATTCAACACACCACAATCACAAGTATATCATCAACATCATACATTTAAATCATCCTTTCATTGCATTCTTCAATTCTCTATCTCATTTACAGCAAGTGTGATCAATATCGCAACATTCATACATATATAAGTATCATAATGAAGCAAGAACAAACATGCATCACACGATCATAGAATCACAACTATCACATACCTCGAAACAAGCTTGAAACCCTAAGAAACTTGATCCTTCTCTTTCCGAATTTGCTCCACTTGTTCTTGGTCTACAAAGAATCAATATAATACAGGAATCAATAAACAATCATTAATTACTCGAATTACTATAAATTTTATGAACCCTAGATCAAACCCATGATCCCAATTATCCAAATTAGGGTTGTTTCTACCATTGAAACTATAACAAAACCCTCCCTCATCAATATTCACCCATTCTATTCCGTTCTATGGATCAAAAAATGGATTCGGGGAGTGAAAAGCTTACATTTAGCCTCAAGAATGGTGAAAACGAGTAGGACTCACCTGGGGTTCATTCCTTAGCCCTAACAATTGAAAAGTGCATAATGAGGTCGTTTAGGGGTTTATTAATGACTTTAATTCGCGTCGAGCCTGCCACAGCGGCCACTACTCTGCTACAGCAACCCCGCCAGAGAGGCAAAACCCAGCGCCAAGGCGGCATTCTCGAGACAGAGAGCTAATTCAAGAATTCCAAACTCCCCATTTCACAACACACATCTAACCAACGACGCTTAGAAAATACCCTTTACACTATGATCGATTCCGGGAGTTCTACTCACCCGAATGCAATTATGTAAAGTTGTATGGACTCCTTAACGAGATATCTAACCACTCATGCAATCAAAATCATAAATACTTCGCCCGATAGTTACCAGATTTCCCTACACCTCGATGAATCCAATTTTGTCCAAATCTGGATAAGGTTGGGAAAATCCAAATACTACGAAAAAGTTTTTCGGCCCCAAATTTTCCCCGTTGGTTTTTCTATAACGACGGGAATAGGTCGTTACAATAGATACCAATTTACCCATAACTCGTCTCCGAGTGACAAAACTTAGGATAAGTAGGCTAATGTAGGAATGAAGTAGTACCTGAATCGACGAACAATTGGGGATACTTGTCTCGTATGTCTCTCTCGGTTTTCCAAGTAGCTTCCTCAACTGGACAATGCTTCCATTGAAAGTTCATTGACTTAATCTCCTTGGTCCTCAACTTGCGCACATCACGATCAAGAATTGCAATCGGTTCTTCCTCATATTGGAGGTCTTTGTCTAACTCAATTAAGTCCCACTTAATGATATAATCCCCATCTCCATGATACCTCTTCAACATAGATACATGAAATACCGGATGAGCACTCGATATATTAGGAGGTAAAGCCAATATATATGCTACCGTCCCCACACATTCAAGAATTTTGAATGGACCAATGTATCTAGGGATTAGCTTACCCTTCTTACCAAATCTTATCACCCCTTTCATGGGTGATACCTTAAGAAGAACATTTTCACCGGATTGAAATGCCATGTCTCTTACCTTATGATTCACATACTTATTTTATCTATTCTAGGCTACTAGAAGCTTAGTTTGAATACTTCTAACTTTATCTTGAGCATCATTCACTAAATCAACCACCAATGGTTTCACATCTCCAGCCTCAAACCATCATATGGGTGATCTATATCCCCTCCCATATAATACCTCAAATGGTGTCATACCAATACTGGAGGGATAACTATTATTTTAGGAGAACTCACACAAAGGTATGAATTTATCCCAATACCCTCCAAAATCAAGCACACATGCCCTCAACATGTCTTTTAACATTTGAATAGTCCTCTCTGACTGCCCGTCTGTCTGTGGATGGAAGGTTGTACTAAAAGTAAGTTGTGTGCCCAATTCATCATGTAATTTCCTCCAAATTCTCATCTTCAAATTGTTTGGCCTTGATCTCTTCAATGAAAGTGGCCCTTACCTCAATACTAGCTAGCACCCTACCTCTTTCTGAGATGCCCAATTGCATAAACTTAGACTCTAAGGTCTGTATTTCTTTAGCCAAAGGTCGTTTGGCTACACTTAAGCAAGCTAAACTACCTATACTTACCGCTTTTCGACTCAAAACGTCTGCCACTACGTTAGCCTTGTCAGGATTGTATTGAATGGTCACATCATAATCTTTAAGTAACTCTATCCACCTTCGTTGTCTCAAATTCAGATCCTTTTGAGTGAAAACATGTTGCAAACTACGATGATCAGTAAACACTTCACACTTAACACCATAGAGGTAATGCCGCCATATCTTAAGAGCAAACACTACCGCTGTCAACTCTAAATCATGTGTTGGATAATTCCTCTCATGCACCTTCAAATGATGCGAGGCATAAGCTATAACATTTTTATGCTGCAGCAACACAACACCGAACCCAGAATGAGAAGCATCACAATAAACAATAAAATCTTTACCATCAATCGGTAATACTAGAATAGGTGCGGTGGTCAAGAAAGTCCTGAGCTTTTGAAAGCTCTCCTCACATTTTTTAGTTCATTCAAATGGTATCTCATTTTTGGTCAAATTAGTCAAGTGACTGGCAATAGAAGTAAAAAATTTCACAAATCGACGATAATAGCTAGCAAACCCCACAAAATCCAATCTTCAGTCATAAAACTTGGTCGGACCCAATTCTTAACCGCGTCAATCTTCTGAGGATCTACCATTACCCTTTTTTTTTAAACTACATTCCCAAAAAATGCAACCGATTTCAACCAAAATTCACACTTAGAAAATTTATCATATAGCTTTTGCTTCCCAAGAACACCCAAAACACTATGATAATGGTCGACATGCTCTTCCTCACTTTTCGAATAAACCAAAATATCATCAATGAAAACTATAACGAGCAAATCAAGAAATGGTTTGAACACCCTATTTATCAGACTCATGAAAGTTGCAGGCACATTGGTCAAACTAACAGACAACCAAAAACTCATAGTTCCCATAGCGAGCTCTAAACGCCGTCTTGGGCACATCCTCAGGCCTAATTTTCAATTGATGGTAATTGGATCTTAGATCAATCTTAGAGAAAACTGATGCACCTTGCAATTAGTCAAAAAGATCATCTATTTGAGGTCAAGGGTACTTGTTTCGAATAGTGACCCTATTCAATTGCCGGTAATCTATACACATTCTCATATTAGCATCATTTTTCTTAAAAACAAAACTGGGCACCCCATCGGGAAGCACTAGGATGAATAAATCCTTTTCAAGAAGTTCTTGGATTTAAGCCTTAAGCTCTCTTAATTCTGCCGGAGCCATGCGATATGGAGGGATTGAAATGGAGCACGTACTAGGCTCTAAATCAATCTAAAAATCTATATCTCTATCCAGAGGCATACCTGGCAAGTCATTAGGAAATACTTCACTAAATTCAAACACCATAGGAATAGACTCAATGGATGGAGCCTTAATCTCAACATCCCTAATATGAGCCAAACAATCCTGCTCTATCGGTTTACTAGCCCGAATGAAGGATATAATTTTAGCTTGCTTAGGTTTGTACACTCTTTCCCACTCTAATTTTTCCCTTCCCAGAATTTCTAGAGTTACAGACTTTAGCATTAAAATTAAGCACAACATAATAGGGGGACAACCAAGTCATGCCTAAGATTATGACAAAGTCAATCATATCCAAAATCACTAAATCATCCCAAGTCTGAAATCCCATAAACAAAATAGGACAAGCAAGATAAACATGGGTAACTATGACTGACTCTCCAACTGGGGTAGAAACATAAATAGGGGCATCAAGAATATCACAAATCATATCAAAATCTGAGGCAAATCTCATGGATACATATGAATAGGTAGAACCCGGATAAAACAACACATTAGCCATCCGGTCAGAGACAAGAATAATGCATGTGATCACCGCATCAGACGCCTCCACCTTACTCTTGCCCGAAAAAGCGTAACACTGAGCCCTATAATCATGACGAGCCACTTCCCTGCTTGGTTGCGCATTACCCCTACCTCCATTACCATTACCATTACCATTTCCTCTACCTCCACGGCCTCGCTGGTTACCTCCTCACCCACTTTGTGGACGCCCTCCATTATTATTACCATTTCCCGCGGGTACCACTGCTCTAGACTGCCGCTGCGCGGAATCTAACACATGTGGGTGGGGACAATCTCTTCTCATATGCGCAGGTTCTCCACATTGTAGCAAGTACGATCAAAAGATGGTCTGCTGCCCATCGAAGGCACGACTCCCTAGCTATCCTGAAAATTATGAGATGCAGTTTCCGAGTAACTACTTGTAGCGGCGGGCATAGCGGATTGAATTGGCTTGGCCGCAAGCGTTGGTCTTCCGGACCCCTTGGAATAAGAACCTTGAAAGTTACCCGAGTTCTTGGCCCTTTTTGCCCATGCCTTAGCTTGGCCGTTGTTTCTCCCAATTGCACATGCAAGTGTACGTGGCCGTCCAAGTAATATAGTGGCTCATAAAAGAACCATATTATCGAACCCAAAGGACTTGTCAATTAACTATTTTTACTAAATTATATTGGTCTAATTATTTATTTAAGAGTGTCAAAAGAAAAGAATGCAGGAATAAAATAATAAAATTACTTACAGTGATTTGGAAAATCCAAGGCTGCAGCATGCATTGAATTTCATGTATCATATTCTTTGCTTAGAACTAATTTTAGTTGTCAAGTTACTGATTTATAGGGTTAAATATATGAGTCGGGCTATACACCTCTTGTCGCCTACTCCAGTTAGCTATCTAACTACAGCGTTGAGCGGGGATAAATAGACTAACTGGCGAGCATTTATATTTCATCCTATTTCGTAACCAAGCAATGTGTTCGTCCGGGCGTCACTCCTAAACACTAATCACCTCAATCTAATAGGTGAACCGAGCTCTCTATATTCTCTGGTCTATCTAACCTCTCCTCTCCCGATTTTAAGATTAGACAATATATTTATCTCTAGATGGCTAGTCAAGAAACACTAAAACAAGAATATAGAAGTAACTTCTAATGACAACCAAGAATTAATTCATAAACCTCAAATAATCAACATTCAATTCGTGGCTACAGCCCCAGAACTAGGGCGTTTAGTCACTAATCTCTAGAAAACAAAAAAGAAGAAAAGAACTCTAAAAAGTATTGATAACTTTATACTTTGATGCCCTCTAATTGATCTTCACCTCTCCCTAATCTCCAAAATAATTATTTCTATGGACTATTTATAGATATAGAAAACTATCAATAAAATAACTGAATCCTAATTGAATCCAAACCGAATAGAATTGGATTTCTCAGTTTTACGCATGAACTGTGACCGCCTCTACACGACTTCAACAATATGAAGGTATCTTCCGCTGCTGCCACGTGGAAGCATCATCTTATCCTATTTGAACTTTGCAACTTTATATTTTATACATTATTATATTGAATTTATTCCATTAAACTGTCTGCTTGATTTCCTTCTTCAATCTTCAATCTTTAATTTATTTTAGCTCCAAACTTATTCAACTTTACACTAATTTACTTCTACAAATAAAATACACTATTTAGTACAAATCATAAAATTAATGCTCAAAAAGGACAGATATAAATAATAAATGTGAGGCAAATAATGATTAAAAATATGTATTTTTGGCCTCACATCAACACCCCACACTTAAAATTTTGCTCGTCCTCGAGCAAGCATTAAAGCTCATCTCAAAAAATCATACTAGGAATGTCATCACTTTGGTTAATACAAACAATTAGGCCATATACCAATTTCAAAACATCAAGTACTCTTCTCAATCATTATGCAAGACATCCAAATAAACAACAAACCTCTAACCTCCTAACCTCAAGGAAGAACTTTAAACTCATCAAATTTAAGTTTGCTCACCTACTCTCATCAAAGAACGTTAAATTAAATCACTTATCCATCATGAAACAAGTGCCCTCATAAGAAGAAATAGTCCACACTTTCAATTCAAAAGATTGAATATAAATTAAGGACTTCATATCATGAACAACTCTCACACTTACAAATAAAATTCACATGCATGTATGCACAGAGAACCATAGGCTTGCCCATTATGTACATCTCCACTAATTAAGCATGCTTGAATAGAATCAAATAGGACTTTAATGGGTTGTAATGTAGGCTAGGGGACAGATAGGAAATCTATATAATAGTGACTTACACTTCCTTAAGCACTTTGCACTTTAAAACTTAATCATCCATTATTTTCTTCTCTTTATTTTCAACCCTCTCTTCAACAATTATTTCACAAGTAATTCTCATCATTTCAAGAATGCTTCAATCTTTTTTTTTAAAAGTTTTCCTTCATAATATCCACCCTCAACTTA
>JAJOOH010010885.1:0-42831 GCA_029582605.1 Solanum gracilifrons | reverse complement strand
TGAATATCATATATATGATTGAATAAATTTATGTTAGTTATTATGTATTAGAATTATTTGAATCATGATTTCTAGTTTATTAGCACACTGGAAAAAGGGAGAAAACTTCTATACTATGCCATCCTAATGTTGAAACCGGTAGGCGAGGAAAGCCATTTAGGGGAGTAAACAAAGTTGAGGCACTGATGAGAAGAAAGTATCCACCAAAGTACGATGGTAGTAGTGACAGGAGAACATGATAAAGATAATCTAGTTCATAATAGTCTAATATGAATTTAATCAATTATGAATATGATAGGAAGGAATAATTGAAAATAAAAACCTACATGATAAAGAACATGACTACATACGTGCACGATGAAATGATAAAAAGTTATGAAACTTTAATCTTATATATACTTAAAGGTAGATAAATAATTGAATTAAGAAGAATAATATGGGAAAAAATATTTAATGATAACGAATCAGAAGATATATTAAATCAGCAATGGTATGAAATAGACCTACATGATTTAGACTTCGAAAGAATGGAATGGTATGATTTAGAAATAAATTTAGATTAAAATGAACTACGAATATTTACAATACTGGATAGAATCTATGGAAGATATAAAACTATTAGAACAATTAATGGAGGAAAATTTATATATTTATCAAAGAACCTAATATATGTTATATCTAGAATACATCACAAATAATATTAAAGAAATATTCAGATTAAAACAACTATCAAAAGAATATTACAATAAGTATTATTACATTTTACCATGAAAAAAGAATATTATAATAAAATCTTTAAAATAAATTCCACACCTACCACACTACCACACTACCAACAATATGAATTCATCAACTACCAATTCCGCACCCCCGAAAAATGGGTTGCTATGCATGCATTGCACAAGTATGACTTACGGTCACGAAAGAGAAGTCTTGAGATAGGATTGTGCTATAGTCTTGAGATTCTAACTTTACAAGTCAAGATCAATCATATGCAATAGAGTCTATTTCAATTCATGAATATATGATCCTAACTTTTATCAATTAATGAACAGAACATAGAATTAGGAAGATCAACTATGAACCTTCAACTTTGCCAGTAATGGCATAAACCCACAAAGATCACATTCATCAATTTTTATTAGGGTTTACCATATAAATCACACGGAATCATCATATTTTCATTAAACAAATATAAATCAATCACGATTGGGTGATATCCACTAGATTGGAATCACACCCAAACTCTACCCACAATGCAAGCACACCCCAAGCTAAAATTTGGTTTTTGATTTCACAAGTGGGGAAACTATGGAGGCTGCATGGATGGAAGAACTCATGGATGATTAAGCTTCAAATGCCTTCAATCAAAGTCCCAAATAAAGCTTGAATCAATGGTGAATTCGACCTAGTTGCTGCCTCTCTTCTTCCTCTTTCCTTCTAGAGAAAGAATATTTGGAGAGTAATTTGAGAGTTCTAAGATGAATGAATTAAGGAGTTTGTTTAGGGGCCTATTAAGCTTATATAGGAGGTAATTTAAGTAACTAACCGACCTCCCTAAACCCCTAATTAATAACTAAATTAATTCCCAAATACCTAACTAAAAACTAAAACTTTAAAAATAGGCAGCATCCATGCCCACCAATCCACGTACCATTGATGGGTCTACTGGCCGTCCTATGGTCTCGTAGTTTGCACCTGAGGCTTGTCTTGGCAAACCTCAACAGGCCTTGACCTGCGTCCATGACCTACGGGGCGTGGTCTGGTCTACTGGCCGTGTTTGGCAATCCATAGGTCACCAAAATTGGATTGTTTTGGGGACTGTTTTGGGGTCCTAAAATCACTATTCTAAGTACAGGAATAATTTTTACAAGTTTTAAGCCCCATACGAATCTCTAAAACTCTTACCAAAGGCTCTAGAACTCACTAGTTCACCTCAGTAAATTACGGGGTATTACAAAATCCTAATACCTTAACCCCAAACAGAAAACACTAAACCCTAAACCCTAAGCTTAGAACCCTAAACCTTAAACCCTGAACCCTAAACCATAATCCCTAAACCTCAAACCATAAACCCTAAATCCTAAGCCCAAACCTTAAACCATTAATCCTAAAGCCCAAACCTAAACCATAATCCCTAAACCCTAAATCCTAAACTATAAACCTTAGACCCTACACCTTAAACCCTAAACTCTTCAACCAAAACCGTAGAACCTAAACCTTAAACCCAAAACTTGGAACCCTAACCCCTAAACCCTAACCCTTACCCATTAATACTAAACCCTACACCCAAAACCCTAAACCCTAAACCCTAACACTAAACCATTAATCATAAACCCTAAACCCAAACGCTAAACCCTAAAACCTAAACTCTAAATCCTAAATTGTAAACCCTAACCCTGAACAATTAATCCTAAACTCTAAACCTAAACCCTAAACCCTAAACCCTAAACACTAAACAATAAACTTTGAACCCTAAACTGCTAACCCTAAACCCTAAACCCTACACCTTGACCGTTAACCCTAAAACATAAATCCTAAACCCTACACCGTAACCCTAAACCATTAATCCTAAACCCTAAACCTAAACCCTAAACCCTAAACCCTAAACCCCAAACCCTAAATCCTAAACACTAAACCCTAAACCCTAAACCCTAAACCATAGACCGTAAACCCTGAACCCTACACCATAAACCCTAAACGCTAAACGCTAAACTTGAAACCCAAAATCCTAAACCCAAAGCCCTAAACCCTAAACTCTAAACCATAAACTTCAAATCCCAAACCCTAAACCCTAACCCTAAACCATTAATTCTAAACCCTAAACCCTAAACAATAAACTTTAAACCGTAAACCATAAATCCAAAACCCTTAACCTAAAACCCTAAACCCAAAACCCTAACCCTAACCCTAAACCATTCATACTAAACCCTAAACCTAAACCATAAACCCTAATCCTAAGCCCTAACCCAAACCATTAATCCAAAACCCTAAACCTCAAATCCTAAGTTCTAAACCATAAATCCTAAACCCTAAACCTTAACCCTAAACCCTAAACCCAAAACCTAAACACCTAGACCCTAAACCCTAAACCTTAAATACTAAACCCTTAACTTGGAATCCTTAACCCTAAACCATAAATTTCAAACCTAAACCTTAAACGCTAAATTCTAAACCCTAAACCCTAAATTCTAAACCCTAAACCCTAAACCTTAAACCCTTACCCAAAACCCTAAATTCTTACCCTAAACCCTCAACCCAAAACCATAGACCCTAAACCCTAAGACAAATATGCTAAACCATAAACCCTAAACCCAAACCCATAAACTCTAAACCCTAAACCAATAACCTAAAACCTTAAACACTAAAACATAAACTCTAAACCCACAACCCTTTATACTAAACCCTAAATTATAATTCCTAAACTCTAAGACCTAAACCCTAAACCCTAAACCCCAAACCATAAACCTTAAACCATAAACACTGAACCTAAACCCTAAATCATAAATCCTAAACTCTAAACCTTTGACATTAAACCCTAACCCTACAACTAAATCGTAAACCCTAATCCTAAAACCCAGACCATAAATACTAAACCAAAAACCCTAAACCCTACACTTGCAACCCTAAACCCTAAACCCTAAACCCCTAACCCTAGACCATAAACCCTAAACCATGAATCCTAACCCTAAATCCTAAACCCTAAACCCTAAACCCTAAACCCTAAACCCTACACCCTAAACCCCTAACCCTAGACCATAAACCCTAAACCATGAATCCTAACGCTAAATCCTAAACCCTAAACCCTAAATCCTAAACCATAAACTACAAACATAGGAACATAAACCTTAAACACTAAACCTAAAACCCAAAACCATAAACCCTAAACCGTAACCCCTAATCCTAAACCATTACTCCTTAATTGTAAACTGAAACTCTATACCCTAAACCCTAAACACTAAACCCAAAATCCTAAACTCTAAACCTTAAACCCTAAACCCTAAGACTTAAAACCCAAAATCATAAACTCTTAACCCTAAATCTAAAACCCTAAACTCTAAACCATAAACCCCAAACCCTAAACCCTAAACCCTAAACTTGGAACCCTAAACCTTAAACCCTAGATCATATAACCTAAACCCTATACATTAGACCCTATACCTGGGAGGGACGACATTAATCACATTTTTGTGAATGGTGACTTTGCTAAATACATTTGGGAATAGTTTGCGGCTTCTTGTGGTGTTTATCACAAGCAAACATATATAAGGGACATTTTATATAGATGGTGGGGGATGGAGAACAAAAATGATGTGCACAAATTGATTTTACAGGCAGCCCCTATTATCGTGTGTTAGAATCCGTGGAAGAACAGGTATGTTGCAAAATATATGGGCAAAAAGTCAAGTATTACTCTAGTTAAATTCCTCATCACCAAATATATCTATCTCTTGATTACCACAACTTACTCCTATATTCAGTGGCCTGCTACTTGGTATGAAATGGTTAAGATTATTGAGTTGTGCAAGCAAGACATCAAAATTTGGTAAATTAGTTGGGAAAAACCTCCTCAAAATATCTTAAAACTCAATACTGATGGTAGTGCGCTCAACAACCCGGGCAAGATAGGAGGAGGGGGAATCTTGAGAGATCATAGGGGTGAGCTAGTGTATGCTTTCACCATACCATTTAGGAATGGCTCCACCAAGACGAGACTCTAGCAGCCTCACATGGTATTGAGTGGTGTTTACAATATGGCTACAAGAGAATATTGCTAGAGGTGGATTCAGAACTCCTTATGAAATGGCTACAGCTCACTGTGAAACCCTCCTGGCAGCTGCAACAATCAATTCAGAAGCTTATTAATTATACCAGGCAACTATACTTTTTCAGTTGTCAACAGAACTTCAGGGAAGCAAACTCCACAACAGACTTCCTCTCCAAAATAAGCCACAAAACCGATATAGTGCAACACTATTACACTGTCCAGCAACTTCCAGCAATAGTCAAAGGAAGTTTTCTATTGGAAAGAATGGGGATATCACATTTCAGAAGAAAGAAATTAAAGAGAATCAAGCGACCTCCGTAAATCCTCTCCTTTGAATAATAAGGATTTTGATTTTAATTCCTTAACACTTTGGCTATTGGCAACTTTAGCTCACCTTAGGCATTATTTATCTTTCTTCTTATGATGTAAGGGGAGAGTCTCCCTTGTTTATGAATAACTAGATTATTGTATAGAGAGGAGTCCTCTCTCTAGGATTTTTTTAGTTTCCTTTTATTGTAGGGGGATGAGAGGTTTTTCCTTAGTATGAAAGAGTGCTCAGAACCACCTTAGGATCGGAGGTAAGGTTTATGTCCCCCTCCTTGTATTTTTTGCATTAATAATGCTAAGGCCTGGGGGTGTTGCTAAGCCCCTGACCCGTTCAAGTGTCGTTCAAATAAAAAAAAAAAAAACCTTAAACCCTACACACTAAACCCTAGAACCTAAACCCTAAACCCTAAACATGGAATCCTAAACCCTAAACCCTAAACCCTAAACTGTAAACCCTAAACCCCAAATTCTAAACCCTAAACACTAAATGCCAAACTTTAATCCCTAAACCTAAACCTTAAATCCTAAACTCTAAACCCTAAACCTAACACTAAACCCTAAACCTTAAACCTAACCCTAACCCTAACCCTAAACCCTAAATTATAACCCTAAACCCTCATTGTTCTTGTATGGAGAACTATGAGTAATAACTGGTATTCAGTCATTGTTAATGGTTCTCGGCATGGTTTTTTCCACTCGACTAGAGGTCTCAAGCAAGGGGACCCCCTATCCCTAGCCCTATTTATTTTAGGTGTTGAGGTACTATTCAGAATGTTGAATCTCCTCCATCATGATCAGGCCTATAAGGGATTTCACATGGAAGCTAGGGGTCCTCAAATTAACCATCTATGTTTTGCTGATGATGTAATTATATTTACGTTTACTACTAGAAGGTCTCTACAACCTATTATGAAGACTCTTAGCACCTATGAAGCTGCTTCAGACCAATGCGTCAACAAAGAAAAGAGTCATTTCATGATTCCCACAAATACTACTATGGAAACTATTGAAAGGATAAAGGAGATTACTGGTTTCCCTCAGCAAGACAGCCCTATAACGTACTTGGGTTGCCCTTTATATATTGGACACCAGAGAATCATTTATTATTCAGACTTAGTGGCAAAAGTCGTGAAGAGAATCAGTGGTTGGCAATCAAGGATTTTAAGTTTTGGGGGACGAATTACTTTGATCAAGCATGTGCTTTAATCTATTCCCATTCACACCATGGCTTCTATTTCTCCTCCCAAAACTACTCTCAATTATCTCAAGAGAGTTACAACAGATTTTTTCTGGGGCTGGGATAAGGAAAAAAAGAAGTATCATTGGGCATCATGGGAAACTTTAAGTTTTCCTTATGAGGAAGGAGGCATTGGAGTTAGAAAACTTGAAGATATTTGCACTGCAATGCAATTCAAGCAGTGGTGGACTTTCAGAACTAAGAAATCTCTTTGCAGTCAGTTCTTAAGAGCCAAATACTGTCAAAGAGCCAATCTAATTGCCAAAAAATGGGACACTGGGCAGTCATTGATCTGGAAATATATGATGAAAAACAAGACTATTATTGAGCCTCATATCACATGGAAAGTTCACTCGGGTAACAGCCTTTTCTGGTGGGATGATTGGTTGGGAGAAGGGCAGCTAGCTCAGCACTGTGACAACATCACCAGCCTCAACAACACGCCTGTGTCATACTTCATAGAAAATGGCACCTGGAATGAGACATTACTCAGACATAAAGTGCCTCCTCTTCTGATTCCAAAAATTCTGAGCTGCAGGATTCATTATCAAGCAGGAGTAGAGGATACAGCAGTGTGGAAACCTAAAGAGAATGGAGTCTTCTCATGCTTTTCAGCATGGAATATTTGTAGGAAAAAAGAAATGATGAGATCAATCACATATTTGTCAATGGGAATTTCGCCAACTACATCTGGAAATATTTTTCTGCTCCCTGTGGGATCAAACATGATCAAATGTATTTGAGAAATCTCATCAACTGCTGGTGGGGAATGGAAACCAAAAATGATGTGCATAAACTGTTTATCCAAGCAACTCCTATTATTATTTGTTGGAATTTATGGAAGAATAGATGTGGGGCAAAATATGGGTGCAAGCATTCTTGCATTACTAGAGTCAAGTTTCATATTAACAAGGATATCAAGCATCTAATTAGCACAGCATATCCCTACATTCAATGGCCTCAGACTTGGCAAGAAATGACAAAAACCATTGAGCTCTGCAAACAGGAAACCAGAATCTGGAAAGTTAGGTGGGAAAAACCTCCTCCCAACACTTTGAAACTCAATACGGATGGTAGTGCTCTCAACAATCCAGGAAAGATAGGGGGAGGGGGGATTCTGAGAGAGCACACAGGCAGCATGGTATACGCATTCACTATCCCTCTTGGATATGGTACCAACAATCAAGCAGAAACTCTAGCTGCTATTCATGGCATTGAGTGGTGTATACAACATGGGTACAGAAGAATAGCAGCTGAAACCGACTCAGAATTGCTTACAAAATGGCTGACACACGCTCTCAAACCCCCCTGGCAGTTGCAGCAAGGTATTCAGGATCTCAACGACCACACCAGGCAATTGGAATTCTTCAGTTGTCAACATATTTACAGAGAAGCAAACAATACAACAAATTTTCTATCCAAAAGAAATCATAAAACTGATGTGATTCATCACTACTACACCACCCAACAATTACCAACATTTGTCAAAGGAAGTTATCTTTTAGAAAAAATGGGAGTATCGCATTTCAGAAGAAAGAAACTGAAGAGGATTAAACAACCCCCATGAAGTCTTTCTAGACCTGCTAGATGATACAATTTCATCTGGGTGGAGCTACTTTGAATTATGTAGCAGTTAGATATTATAGTTCATCTATGCCTTTTGTTTTTATTCTTCTTCTTCCTTGTAAGGGGAGAGTCTCCCTTGTTTATGCTTCGTAGTATTTTGTACGAGAGGAGTCCTTTCCTTAGGTGCGTAGTACTAGGTTTCACTTTCTAGAAATGGGGACAAGATAGTCATCCATAGTAGGAAGACCAACTTGTGTACCACCATAGGTTTGGAGGTAAATCCCCTGACCCCCCAAGGGTCGTTAAAAAAAAAAAAAAAAAAAAAAACCCTAAACCCCACACCATATCCCTAAACCCTAACCCTAAATCCTAAAACCTAAATGCTAAATCCTAAACCCTAAACATACAACTCGAAATCCCAAACCCTAAAACCTAAATCCTAAATCCTAACCCTAAACTCTATATGCTAAACCCTAAACCCTAACTTATAATTCCTAAACTCTAAGACCTAAACCCTAAATCCTAAACCCTGAATCCTAAACCCTTACCCTAAACCCTAAACCATAAATCCTAAACTCTAAACCTTTGGCCCTAAACTCTAAACCCTAACCCTACACCTAAACCCTAAACCTTAAACCAAAAAACCCTAGATCGTAAATCCTAAACCAAAATACCTACACCCTAAACTTGCAACCCTAAACCTTAAACCTTAAACCTTAAACCCTAACCCTTAACCCAAACTCCTAAACCCTAACCCTAAACCATGAATCCTAAACCCTAAACATAAGACCCTAAACCTTAAACCCTACATCCTAAACCCAAAAGCATAAACCCTTAACCCTAAGCCTAAAGAATTAATCCTTAACTATAAGTTGAAACACTAAACCCTAAATCATAAACTCTAAACCCTAAAACCTACAACCATTAACCCTAAATCTAAAACCCTAGACCTTAAACCATAAACCCTAAACCCTAAACCCTAAATCCTAAACTTGGAGCCCTAAACCTTAAACCCTTAACGATATAACCTAAAACCTAAACTTGGAAATTAAAACCCGATACCCTGTACCCTTAACTATAAACTCTAAACCCTAAACCCCTTAACCATAAACCCTAAACACTAGACCCTAAACTATAAAGCCTAAACCCTAAACCATAAGTTCTAAACCCTAAACCCTAAACCCTAAATCCTAAACTCTATACTTGGAACCCTAATTCCTAAACCTTAGACCCGAAAATCTAAACTCTAAACCCTAAACCCTAAAGCCCTAAACCTAAAACCCTAAAACTCTAAACACTAAACCCTAAACACTAAATTCGTACCCACAAACACTATGCTCTAAACCCTAAACCCTAAACTTGGAAACCTAAACCTTAAACTTTAAACCCTAACCACTAAATGATAAACCCTAAACTCTAAATGCAAAACCCTAAATCCAAATCCATAAACCTAAAACCTAAATCCTAAAACATAATTCCTAAACTATAAGCCCTCTCTAAACCCTAAATCTTAACCCTAAACCCTTAACCTTAAACCCTAAATCCTAAACTATAAACCTTAAACTCTAAACCCTAAGCCCTAAGACCCTAGACCCAAAACACTAGACCCTAAACCCTAAACCCTAAACCTCAATCCTAAAACCTAATACATAAACCTTTAAATCTAAACTTGGAACCCTAAACCCTAAACCATAACCACAAAACCCTTAATCCTAAACCCTAACCCCTAAATCCAAACTCTAACCCCTACAAACTAAACTCTAAACCGTAACCCCTAAACTTTAACCCTTAACATAAATCCTAAGCCCTAAACCCAATACCCTAGACCCTAAACCCTAAACCCTAAACCCTAAACAGTATACTTCGAACCCTAAACCCTTAACCCTATAGTCTAAACCTTAAAACCTAACCCTAAACCATTCATACTAAACCCTAAAGCTAAACACTAAACATTAAACCCTAAACTCTGAACCCTAATTCTAAACCCTAAACGATTAATCCTAAACCCTAAACCTAAACCCTAAATCCTAAGTTCTAAACCCTAAACCCTAGAACCTAAACCCAAAACCCTACACACTAAACCCTAAACCCTAAACCCTAAACTTGGAATCCTAATTAACAAATTTGGCATAGACATATACCTTTTAAAATATCATTTCTTCTATGGAGAGCAATACGTTATAAATTACCAACAAATGAATCCTTAGCAAATTTTGGAGTGGAACCTGTGAAATGTTATTGTTGTTTTCAGCAGGGATGGGATGATGTTGAACACATCTTCCTTCAAGGACATTTTGCAGGCCAAAGCTGGAAATCCTTTGCAGGCAGCATGGGACTCCAAATGCAACAGAATTCATTAATTAACCAGATATTGTGTTGAAGTGGTATTGCAGGGAAGAACACAGCACACTTGATGATCTTTCAAACACTCCCTATAGTCATCTGTTGGAATCTCTGGAAGAACAGATTTTCAGCCAAGTATGGAGGAAAAATATCAAGTATCCACAAAGTTAAATACTTGATTATTAAAGATATTTTTTTAATAATTAATTCTATTTTCCCATATCTTCATTTGCCTGTAAGTTGGATAGAACTGGTGGCATACATTGAAAAAAGCAAACAGGATATACGAGTTACCTTAGTTATGTGGAAAACTCCTCCTTGTACTAGATACAAGTTAAATACGGATGGTAGTGCTTTACATAATCCCGGAAAAATAGAAGGGGGAGGCATTTTACGAGATGATCAAGGGAGTATAGTATATGTTTTTGCTGTACCTTTTGGTGAAGGAACTAACAACCAAGCAGAGGTTCAGGCTGCCTGTTTCGGTTTAAATTGATGTATCCAACATGGTTACACTAATATTATATTAGAGGTTGATTCTGAATTATTAACAAAGTGGTTATTACAGGTTGCTATCCCCCCTTGGAAGATACACAGGTATGTACAGGAATTGCAGATTCTTGCTAACCAATGTGTGCATAGTTACAAGGAGGCGAATGGTACTGTTGATCTGCTGGCCAAACATAGTCATCAACAAGACATTGTACAAAATTACTACACTCATCATCAATTACCTTTACCAGTTAAAGGAAGCTATCTATTAGAGAAATTGGGAGTACAAAATTTCAGACGCAAGAGGCTTAAAAGGATTAAACAACCACCTTGAACATACTTCAAAATCATTACAGAGAAGGCTTTCAAGGACAATAGCATTACATTTTGACATGTTATAAACTATCTGATTTACTATGTCCTTTTAGGTATAGTAGTTTATTTAGTCATAGTTTCAGTAATTCTTGTAAAGGGAGAGTTATTTATGTTTTATTAGTAACTTTGTATTAATAGAGGAATCCTCTCTAGGTGCTTAGTTTTAATATTACATCTTATTGTATAGGGTGGAGTTGACTAACCTTAGTAGGTAGGTTGAATCTTGTCCCACCTTAGGTTGGAGGTAAGGTATATGTCCCCCTCCATGTATATTTTGTTTCCATTTATGATAAGGCCTCGGGGTGTTGCTTAGCCCCTGACTCCCTCAAGGGTCATTCAAATAAAAAAATAAAAAACCTAAATCCTAAACCCTACACCGTAACCCTAAACCATTAATCCTAAACCCTAAATCCTAAACTCTAAACCTTAAACCCTAAACTCTAAATCCTAAACCCAAAACCATAGACCCTAAACCCTAAACCCAAAACCATAGACCCTAAACCCTAAACGCTAAACGCTAAAACCTAAACATAGAGCCCATAATCCTAAACCTTAACCATAAACTTCAAACCTGAAACCCTAAACTCTAACCCTAAACCATTAATTCTAAACCCTAAACCCTAAACAATAAACTTTGAACCGTAAACCCTAAATCCAAAAACCTTAACCCAAAACCCCAAACCTAAATCCTAACCCTAACTCTAAACCATTCATACTAAACACTAAACCCTAAACCCTAAACCCTAATCCTAAACCCTAACCCTAAACCATTAATTCAAAACCCTAAACCCCAAATACTAAGTCCTAAACCCTAAACCTTAACCCTAAACCCTAAACCCAAAACCTAAACACCTAGACCCTAAACCTTAAACGCTAAACTCTTAACTTGGAATCCTTAATCCTAAACCCTAAACCATAAATTTCAAACCCTAAACCCTAAATGCTAAATTCTAAACCCTAAACCCTAAATACTAAACCCTAATTCCTAACCTCTAACCCCTAAACCCTAAACCTTAAACCCTTACCCAAAACCCTAAATTCTTACCCTCAACCCAAAACCATAGACCCTAAACCCTAAAATGTAAATGTTAAACAATAAACCCTAAGCCCAAACCCCTAAACCCTAAACCTTAAACCAACAACCTAAAACACAAAACCCTAAAACCTAAACCAACAACCTAAAACCCAAAACCCTAAGCCCAAAACTCTATATGCTAAAACCTATATTATAATTATTAAATTATAAGCCCTAAACCCTAAACCCTAAACCATAAACCATAAACCTTAAACCCTAAACCCTCAACCTAAACCCTAAACCTTAAATTCTAAACGCTAAACCTTTGACCCTAAACCCTAAACCCTAACTCTACACCCAAACCCTAAACGCTAAACCTAAAATCCGAGACCATAAATACTAAACCAAAAACCCTTAACCCTAAACCCTACACTTGCAACCCTAAACCTTAAACCCTAAACCCTTAACCTTAGACCGTAAACCCTAAACCATGAATCCTAACCCTAAACCATAAACCACAAACTTAGGAAACTAAAGACTAAACCCTAAACCTAAAACCCAAAACCTTAATCCCTAAACCCTAACCACTAACCCTAAACCATTACTCCTTAACTGTAAACTAAAACTCTATACCCTAAATCCTAAACCCTAAATCGAAAACTCTTAACCCTAAATATAAAACCCTAGACCCTAAACCATAAGTCCCAAACCCTAAACCCTAAACCCTAAACCTTAAACCCTAAACTTGGAACTCTAAACCTTAAACCCTAAATCATATAACCTAAACCCTAAACTTGGAACCCAAAATCCAAAACTCTAAACCCTAAACGTGAAACCCTAAACCCCTTAACCATAAACCCTAAACCCTAAACTATAAACTATAAACCCTAAACCCTAAACTTATAACCCTCATCCTTAAACCCTAAATGCTAAACCCTGAACCCTAAACTTTAAGCCTTAAACTTCAAATCCTAAACCCTAAACCCTAAACCCAAAATCATAAACCCTAAACCTTAAACCCTAACCCTAAACCATTAATCATAAACTCTAAACTTGAACCTAAAACCTAAAAACCAATCCATAAACCCTAAATCCTAGACTCTAAACCCTAAACACTAAAATCTTAACCCAAAACCCTAGACCTTAAACTCAAAATTTGGAACCTTATGTCCTAAACTCTAACCCTAAAGCCAAAATTTGGGACCTTAAGCCCTAAACCCTAACCCTAACCCATTAATCCTAAACCCTAAACGCAAACCCTAAACCCTAAATCCTAAACTCTAAACCCTAAAACCTAACACTAAACAATGAATTCTAAACCATAAACCTAAACGCTAAACCCAAACCCTAAACCCTAAACCATAAACCCTAAATCCTAAATCCTACACCCTAATTCCTAAACTCTAAACCCTAAAACCTAAAACTAAACCCTAACCCTAATCCCTAAACCTAAATCCTAAATCCTAAATCGTAAATCCTAAACCCTAATTCCTAAACTCTAAACCCTAAAACCTAAAACTAAACCCTAAACCCTAACCCTAAACCCTAAATTCTAACCCTAAACCCTAAACCATAGACCCTAAACCCAGACCCTAAATCCTAAAACCTAAATGCTAAATCCTTAACCCTAAACCTAAACCCCTAAACCCAAAACCTACAACTCGAAACCCTAAACCCTAAACCCTATATGCTAACCGCTAAACCATAAATTATAATTCCTAAACTCTATGACCAAAACCATAAACACTAAACCCTGAATCCTAAACCCTTACCCTAAACCCTAAACCTTAAATCCTATACTCTAAACTTTTGACCCTAATCTCTAAACCCTAAACCCTAACCCTACACCTAAACCCTAAACCTTAAATCTAGAACCCTAGATCGTAAATCCTAAACCAAAAACCCTAAACCCTAAACTTGCAACCCTACACCTTAAACCCTAAACCCTCAACCTTAAACCCTAAACCCTAAACCCTAAACCCTAAACCCTAACCTTAAACCATGAATCATAAACCCTAAACCAAAACCCTAAACCCTAAACATAAGACCCTAAACCTTAAACCCTACACCTGAAACCCAAAACACTAAACCCTAAACCCTTAAACCTAACCCTAAAGCCTAAACCTAAACGTAGAGAATTAATCCTTAACTATAAATGGAAACCCTAAACACTAAACCCTAAATCCTAAACTCTAAACCCTAAACCCTAAACCCTTAACCCTAAATCTAAAACCAAGACATTAAACCCTAAACCCTAAACCATACACTGCAAAACCTAAACCCTAAACTTAGAACCCTAAACCATACACCGACAAGCCTAAACCCTAAACCCTAAGCTCTAAACCCTAAACCCTAATTCCTAAATGCTAAACTTGGAACTCTAATTCCTAAACCCTAGACCCAAAAACCTAAACTCTAAACCCTAAACCATAAAGCTCTAAACCCAATACCCTAAAACTCTAAACACTAAACCCTAAACACTAAACCCATAACCAAAAACAATAAGCTCTAAAACCTAAACCCTAAACCCTAAACTTGAAATCCTAAACCTTAAACTCTAAACCCTAACCCCTAAATGATAAACCCTAAACTCTAAATGATAAACCCTAAACCCAAATCCATAAACCTAAAACTTAAATCCTAAAACATAATTCCTAAACAATAAACCCTCCCTAAAGCCTAAACCTTAACCCTAAACCCTTAACCTTAAACCCTAAATCCTAAACTATAAACCTTAAACTCCAAACCATAAGCACTAAACCCTAAACCTAAACCTAAACCCTAGACCCTAGACCCAAAACACTAGACCCTAAACCCTAAACCCTAAACATAAATCCTAAAAGCTCATACATAAACCTTTAACACTAAAAATGGAACCCTAAACCTTTCATCCTAAACCCTAACCCCTAAATCCAAACTCTAACCCTTGTACCCTAAACGCTAAACTGTAACCCCTAAACTCTAACCCTAAACATAAACCCTAAGACCTAATCCCAATACCCTAGACCCTAGACCCTAGACCCTAAACCCTAAACAATAAATTTTGAACCCTAAACCCCTAACCGTATAGTCTAAACCTTAAACCCTAACCCTAAACCATTCATACTAAACCCTAAACCTAAACACTTAACCCTAAACTCTAAACCCTAATTCTAAACAATAAACCCTAACACTAAACGATTAATCCTAAACCCTAAACCTAAACCCTAAGCCCTAAACCCAAAATCCTAAGTTCTAAACCCTAAACCCAAAACCCTATATATTAAACCCGAAACCCTAAATATTAAACCCGAAACCCTAAACTTGGAATCCTAAACCCTAAACCCCAAACTATAAACTTCAAACCCTAACCACTAACCCTAAACTCTAATCCCTAAACTCTAAACCCTAAACCCTAAATTCTAAACACTGAACACTAAATGCTTCACTCTAATCACTAAACCTAAACCCTAAATCCTAAACCCTAATTCCTAAACTCTAAGCCCTAAAACCTAATGCTAAACCCTAAACCCTAAACTCTAAATTCTAACCCTAAACCCTAAACCATAGAAACTAAACCCTAACACTAAACCCGAAAACCTAAATACTAAATCCTAAACCCTAAACCCAAACCCCTAAACCCTAAACCCTAAAACCTAAACCCTAACCCTAAACCCTATAAAATAAATGCTAAACCCTAAATTATAATTCCTAAATTCTAAGACCTTTAGTCGAGTCCGTCGAATGACTCGGCGATTCGCCCTTCTTCTGGTTCTTCGCCTTTTGTGCTTTGCCTTCAGCATGTTTGTTTCCTGGATCATTGGGCGGTATTTTTCTGCTTCGCAGAAATATTCAGCGACACGCCGATTGCTTTGTTCATCGTCTTTTTGATCCTCTTCCTTCAGGTTTTCGCGTACTGGAACAAAGGGTGGAATATGTCCCTTTGGCGACTCGCCAAGTGTGCTTGGCGAAGCTCAAGCTTCAGTTTTTTTGTTCTTTTTAGCCTTTTTGTTCCTTTTTGCGCGTAAGTGTCCATGTTTTCACTCAAACTTCAAATACTTGAAACTTAAGATTTTTCATCAGATATTGAGAGAAAATAAGCATTTGAGGACACCATTTCTATTAAAATAAATCCCTAAATGAGTCCAATTTGTGGACTCATCAGTTGTATACACAACACTTTTAAAGGAGATGAGCCAAAGCCCAATTTTTATTTGTACAACAGGTCTAGGTGAAATGGGTCAAAATGCCCAAAATAACTAGCAGTTGATTCATTTTGAGTTGACTGGGCCAAAACCCATGATTTTGACAATTTTAGAATAGGACAGGTTGAAAGAAGTTGGGCCTACCAGCCCAACAATTTGAAATTTAGGCAAAGGCCCATGTTTATAATCTCCTTTCCCATTTATTGTATTTCATTATTGGGAAAATTTTCAAAACAACAATATTTTAGAATTTAATAGGATCCCTTGTCAACACTTTCAATATTTATTTAAAATGTCAATATTTTGATTTGCTATAAGGCTGACTTTTGTATTTATTTAATTTGAAAGAATACAAATCTTTAACAACATAATGGAGAAAATCATGGGAGAAAATATTTCAAAAGAGGAAAAATCGCTTAAATCTCTAATTAGCTACACTTGGAAAAATGAAGTGTCATCTCTCTCTTGTTCTTTCAGCCTTTCACCATTGTTCTGCATATTTCCAATATCCATTTTCGAATAACTCCATTGAAATTGAATTTAAGTTTTCGTTGATTTGCCCCACTTTTAGTTGGATAACAAATTTTGAATTAATCAATTGTTATTCAAACTCTGTTATCGATTTTCGATTCTCCATTGATAATCCTCATTCTTCGTAGAAGTCAAGTCGATTGATCATCATTTATGGACAAATCTCCTGTAAGAATTTTTATTTTTATTTGTCAAGAGTCATAGATCTGTTTTTAAAAAAAAATTTCATCATCCTTCTTTCCTAAAAAATTCAAAATTGCATAACGATCAAAATTATGTGCATCATCGTTAAAATTCAAAACTGCATCTGTTCATCATTGTTTTTCCTGGAAAATTCAAAATTGTTGATAGATCTGGGAAGCAATTTTGAAATATAAAATTGAAGCAATTCATCATCGGTGTTCAAACAAAACACAAAATCGATGATCGATCAAACAAGTTAATTGAAATATACAATCGGAAAATCACATTTGTTCTTCAAGATATAATCGATCTGGTATTATCTCAAAGAATTCATCAAAATTAGTGGTGATGCAGCATGAGAGTAGATTTTGGAAATTTTATTCAAATACAAATTTATTGTTGTGATATTGTATATTGAATAATCGGAATACAAATTAGTTTGGAGACAAATTTGATGATATTATGTATTGGATTATTAGAATACAAATTTATTTTGAATATAATTTTGATGATGTGATCCCTATTCTATATTGAATTATTATGATTTTATATATTGAATGATTGAAGTATGAATTTGATTGGAATACAAATTTGTTCAACAATTATAGCCAACAACTTTTAGAATACAGTTTTTGAAATACAACTTTTGGAATACAAATCAGGTTAGAATACAACTTTTTCTTAAATCAAAAGTTACAAATAAAAGTAAATAATGAATTTGATCAACAGTTAGGAAACAACTTTTTTAATACAACTTTTGAAATACAACTTTTAAAATACAAAATCAGTTTAGAATACATTTTTTTTGTTTAATCAAAAGCTAAAAATAAAATTACATTACTAATAATTGATATACAACATAAAAAATACATTTATTTTGAATACAAATATAGTTGGTAACTGAATTTGAACAGAGCATACAAAATGATTGATTTGAATGCACATGGATACAATATGCTTAAATACATATAATATTGCTGCAAAATATAATTAAAATATAAAAAATACAACATATATACTAATATGAATACAATTTAAGTAAGAATATATATCATTTTAGTCGTCTATAATTTTATTTAAATAAATAAAATATTCTAAAAATACAATTGACATATGAAAAATACAATTGACAATACTAATATGAACACAAATTAAGTATGAAATTAAATAAATTAAATATTAACTAAAATTGGAGAAATATAAGCACCAAAATACAAAACCTACCCTAAATAGTAACGAGGTTTACTTAAAACATCAGACTCAAAAGGAAATTTACTAAATAAACAATTCGGAAGTTGAATAAATTGGAACACAAAAATACATAAACAGCCAAAAAAAATACAAATCAAAACTAAAAAATTCTAATATTAACCCAATAAATTATGGGAAGATTTAATATCTTCAAATTACTACAACCAAATAAATACTTACATCTAAGATTACCATTGTTTTCTCGTTGTTTGGTGTATACAATTATGGGCATGGTGATGAAATCACATGCAAAAGTAAACTAGAAGTTTACTAGAATAAATATCAGTTGGCATAATCAGTTGACCATTCCGATTCAAATGTGATGCAAAATAAAATTGAGAATTCACGTGGCTATATGTTTGAAGACATAAAAAATTCTTCAAGAATTCTCTTGTGTTGCTTGTTTTCATGATAAAATGATCATTATACTAGCTAAGGTTGGGATTGTATCACCTGAAATTATTTGGAACATATAAAAAGGTGATTGTGGGCCCGTTAACTTGCCATGTGGACCGCTTACTATTATGATTTAATAGATGCATCTATGGTATGGTCACATGTGCATTTGTATCAACTTACAAATTGGTTTTTCTAAGGTTGTTTGCTCAAATTATTGAATTAAGAGCACAGTTCCAAATAATAGAATTATGCTGATAATATTGGTTGGTTTAGTAGAAATTGTTTGCCTCCAATTATAGCTAGACCATTGATTATGAGAACAAATCTCTCAAATAAAATTTGGTCAGAGATGAGTTTATTTAACATGTATGCATCAAGCCAACAAGGTTCTCCCATCACAATTGGTTCAGGGTCAGGAACCAAATAATTTCCATCCAAAAATTTGATGTGTGCACATATGATTTTATTGCTCCACCACGCACAAAGATGGATCCCCAAATGAGGTTGGAGGTAAATGTTAGATTTCCTAACATTAGAGGGAGATATGTTTAGCAGCTGAGATTATGTGTGGGGTGAATTCTCTAGATCCTCGTTTAAAAAAAATGTGAACTTGAAGTTCAAGAGATAATTCATTTGCAAAACGTTGCAAAATATTTGCCAGATGTATTTGCTGACCCAATATTTTAATTAAGCTACAAATGCTCTGATAAATAGTCATTGAAGGGTAGAGTCTATGGTACGCCAGAAGTGTGATAGACCAATCGATTCCAAACGTAAAACTCCTTGAGGAAGGAGAGGAGTAAATTATCAAAATGGTCATGATAATGAGGCAAGTGCTTTGAAAGAGCACTATGACAAAACACTTCATAAAACCTTGGCAAAGGTTTAAGTACCTAAAAATGAAGAAAAATGAAGAGATCTCGATAAGTTATGTTGTATTGGAATCGAGTCAAATGACCGTCGACGGTATCTTTGATATGAAGTAACACTCAATGCTATAAGTGGTTACGAGGATCTTATATTTGAATATGTCATATAATGTGGACAGAGAAATGATTGGCCAAATAAAATGCACTATTCAAGTATATTTGTAACACCCCAGAAAATTTTTGAGCTAAGAATTGAACCATCCTTCGTTGTGAGTAGGATTTTACTGAGAAATTAAATTTTTTTAAGTGTTAAGGTCACTAGATGTAGCACCTTGAGTTCCAAAAATAATTAAATTGGAAATAGCAAAATCTGAAATTTTGCCAAGTTAAGCTAAGTACGAGTTTTGGGTCGACTTCAAACGAGCATAACTTATAGCTCAAGATGAGTAAGGTGTGATACCAAATACCGTAGGAAAGAACTTTGAATTATATTTCCAATGCCGCCGAGTTTGCTAAGTTTCGAGGTCGGATGAGTGAGATATGGCCTTTTGAAGATAGGATGTACAGTTAAGAAAAGTTAGCCGAAAATAGAGAGGGGTATTTTGGTCTTTTCTTTACCCAATCAGATTTAATACGTTTTTAGTAATATATTAAGGGTCTAATCCTGTTAGATTAAGTTTTAAAATCATAAAATTAGCCTAGGTTTTTTTTTGAGAGTTCAAGAAGTGAAAAGAAGAGAGAAGAGGAGAAAAGAGAAGAGGATCAAGCATTCGTCGAGATTCTTGCGTGTTGTAGGGAATTTTTGCCATGGGTTTGATCCCTAAGAGGTATGTAAGATTTCATAGTGTTGGGTTTGTTCACCCACATGCCAATCATGTTATTTTCATCTCAAATTTCATTCTTGAAGTTGAAAGATTTGAGTTCTTGATATGTGTTCTTGAAATTCATTCTAAATCTTGTTGTGTTGGGTTTTTGATGATTTCTTGAGATCAAAGTGAGTGATTTAAGGGATTTATTGAGTATACTAGAGTTTATTTATGCTAAGAAATCAATTCTAAGTGATTGGGGAAGAAACCGTTCGATTATAGGCGAGTTAGGGTCAGAAATTGAGCAAGGAAAATTTGTCGATTTTCTGGGTTGGGACCTGGAGGGATGCACCAGCCAGAGTGCCTCAAACCCTCCTCTGAAGTTTAGGGGCTGGTGCACCGCGCCACCCATAGCGCCAGGGTCGGCTGCCCCATCCAGTTTGTCTTCGGTTGCTCCGTTTGAGTTCGTTTAAAGTGCACCTTCACTCATTTTCAATTCTAACTACTCTAAGCTACTTATAAAAACCTATAAATCATTCATAACATGATAATAACCTTGAATTCATAATTCAACTTCAAGGTAGAGCTAAGAGTTAAGTTTTGAGAATTCTTTCGAACATTCTAAGAAAGTCCCTTTGAGTTCTTTTGAGGAGTTTTCTACAACTTCTAGTAACTTCTTTCAAGACCCAAGTAAGGGAGAATGAGAGTGAGGACAATGTATTCATGAGTCTACACTATCACCTAGATTCTTCATATAATGAACCATAAATCTTGAATTCATAATTCACATTCAAGAGGGAGTTAAGAGTAGAGTTCAAGAAAGTCTTTGAGTTCAATTATGAATCCTTTGAGATCAACTATTGATTTGAACTAAGTTTTGAGGAATTAAGTAAGATAATGAGAAGACTTTTATCATGAGTTCCATAATGTTATGTAGACCTACGAGTCAAGTCGTTCATGCCATTAAATTCCGCAGGAACTCCAGAAGTTGATTATCTATGAGAGGAGTAATATCTCCAAGTTCTAAGCGTTTAAGTGTTGAGTTTCTAATCACTTTTAAGAAATAACTTTGAGTCCTTGAGCTGAACATTTCATGCCCATAATCCTGCATGAACACTATAAGTCAAACAGTCTTGAGATGAGTAGTATCATTGAAGTTCTTGAGTTCCATGCATTGAGTTCTATCTGTGGTTATTGAAAACCTTGCATTGAGTCGTTCATGCCCATCATTCGGCATTAACCATATTTTAAGAAGTCTTTTACAAATATTTAAACTTTGTTTTAAGACTTAAGTTTTGAGTTTAGTAAAGAGTAAAGTTGAAGTTTATTTCTTCAAAAGTATATGGGGACTATGTATTCCCAAAAGAGTTTAAAATATTTTCACATTTAAATAAGAACGGAAAACTGAGATTTTCAAAAGAGCCTTTGAGCTAATGTTTCAGTAAAGATCCTTTGACCTAGTTTTTCAGTAAAGAGCCGTTGGGCTAGTTTTCAGTTAAAGAGTAAATGCTTTCACAATAAAGCAAGGGAGGAAACCTTGATTTCCAAGATAGCCTTTGAGCTATGTTTTTGAGCAATTATCTCAAATCACAGAAAGAGTATTTTTTTTTACAAACATATGAGCTAAGTATATTTTAGGAGTAGTATTGAGCACCGATATGGGGATGCGAGTTCAGATCACTCAAGTCTCCACAAACCATGTAGCCATCATGGGTAGTAAAGGATCATACTTTTTTAGATGACTCCTTAATATGTTTTTAGCATAGACTAGTTGATCCACTTAGTAGTTTAGGTTCTACACCGATGGCAAGGTATAGGACGGTCCTTGGCAACGTGAGATAAAACGTTGTACCATCACTTAGGCTCATAGTGATGGTTGTCGGTTAGAGAAACTCCCACAGAAGTTATTGTATTCTTATATACACAATTATTTGTATTTTTACATACATTTCAGAGTTATGTTGTATCCTTGCATACACACAGAGTCGACAACATGTTTTTTTAAACAGTTTGTTTCTTTATATTGCACTTGATTTAAATTGCTTTATATTGAAATGAGTTCAGTCATGTTCGAATATCATATCTTCGAGTTGAGTATCTAATCTCTGAGTTGAGTACTTTATCTTGGAGTATTCCTTGAGTTGAGTAAGTTTGAAAAGAGGTAAATATGTCTCCTTTTTATCAAGTTTCAATCTTATGTTTATGCTTTAGAATTCTTCTTACATGCTCGTACATTCCACGTACTGAGCCATTTGGCCTGCATATTTTCATGATGCAGACACGGGAATTCAGGATTATCAACAGGGGCTTCGTTGATACATCCAGGAGTTCGAGTTAGCTATGGTGAGCCTTCTTGTTTCCGGAGGATTTCATTTACTTTTCAGTTTAGTCAGGATATCGTGGGACATGTCCCGACTTCCATATTTATCAGTTAGAGGCTTCATAGATAGTCACTATAGTTGAGAAGTCTGTATTATTCATTTATTTTATTAAATATTTTAAAGACTTAAGTTGCCTATTTTATGGGGAGTTGAATAATTTATTTTTATTCAGAGTTTTCTTTTAAGTTAAAGCTTGTATTTAAGTTTCATGAATTTTATTCAATTTTAAGTTTTTGCATGCTTGAGTTAGCCTTCCACTTGTAGTCAGCTAGGATGAGGGTTCTTTTAGGGATAAACAATGGTCTTCGAGTGCCGGCCACGTCCATGGTGTAGACTCGGGTCGTGACAAACTTGGTATCAGAGCACAGAGTTTAAGTTTCATAGGGTGTCTATGAAGCCGTGTTAGTAGGTTCTCATTTATGGTTGTGAGGGCCCCACTTCTATAAATGAGGGACTATAGACATTTAGGAAAAGTTTCCCTTCTTTCATACTCTTAATCGTGCTATAGAGCTATGTCAAAGAGATTTATTCATACTCGTGCGGTTCTCATAATTCATTGGACTACCCATCATACTAAAGGTGGTTAAAAGCAGAGTTAGTTCTTTGTCGATGAGTTGTTCTTAGCAAGAGTTTTGAGGAAGTCATGAGACTCCAGAGGGGCTTGAGAGTAGCCCAAAGAGTAAGTTAAGTGTTCGGTTTCAAAGGAATACACCTATAATTATATGAATCGTGCATTTGAACTAAAAGTGAGTTGTACTCTCTTCTTTAAGTCCTGTTTCAGCTGAGAACCTCATGAGAAAGTATGGTTAGAGCTTTGGTAATATTTTCATCCTAAAAGATGGCATGCATGACGAGATCATGAGCAGTAGTAGGGAAAGAGCGCAGAGTTAGAGGCAAGTATGCAGAGGTTTAATAATCCTAGAAAGGGAGATAGTGATGAAGCAAGCTATGTTCTTGTAGTCATGCACCTAGTAAGTTATTAATGAAGAGTTTTCCCTTATGGGTAGACTAACAAGTGATTAGTTGTGAAGTTTGCATCATAGTGGGTAGAGTGTGTTTTAGCTAGGAAGGAGTTTGCGATGAAGTGTCATTGTGTATGTAATGACCAAGTGTATGTGTTGAATAGAAGCACAGAGTATTCATGAAGGGATAGATATAAACTAGGCTTATTATATGTTTTAGAGGGTCATGATGTACAGAATGTTATAGAACTGATTAAGTAATGAGGTATAGTATAGTAGGTGAGCAATCGTATTGATATACGGGTGTAGTAACAAACATTAAGCTTGAATTTGAGATGAATTTCATGATCCAAAGAGTGGAACCATGAGGGTGATGAAGATAGTCTTGAGATTTGATCTTGTAGACCTGGCATAGAGTAGGTGAGGAATTGAAATGTTAGCTCCAATGAATATGAGTGGTACAACTGAGAGACCCTAACCTTAGATAAGGGCAGTGAAGTGTGGCTAAGTCACAAGAGTAATAAGAGCGTTAAGAGGTGTACCGAGAGGGTATATAACCAGAAGATGTTAAGGGAAACACCTTAGAAAGAGGTCTTAGTACCGCTTATAGAGAGTTTGGTGGGCATGAGATAAACTTCTCCCAAGTGTTTGATTAAAAGAAGAGACAGACCATTTAGAGATGATGAAATATGTCCATAGCTTTCAAGTGTTAACTTTAGACATAAAGAGGAGATGACAAGATGAGAAATCGAGTCAAGTGTTTGAGATTAAAACGGTAATCAATTCCGAAGAGTTCGGAAGATATTCTTTTGGAGGTCCTTTTAGTAATGGAGTGATGTTAGAAAGAGGAGGTTGATGTTCTTATCGTGATAGTGATGGTGTGATAATTCCATCTAAGGTTATAAATGAGGAAGAAGAGGATTAGGTTTTACTAAGAGAAATAGTTAAATGAGACCCCTTAGTTGGATCTAAAGGAGTTGGTTAGTAGGAGTTCATGGAGTTATTCGAGTACTAAGCTTGAATGTGGTGGTAAAGAGTAATGGTCTTGGGATAAGATTCCCTATAGAGAGGTACAGAACTTGAACTTAAGGATTTGGGTTAGGCTTGAATATAGTGAGAGTGCACCATTAGCCTCAGACCTTAGTAAGAGTAACCCGTTCCATATCCAGACCAGTTGTCATTCGAGGACGAATGATCCCAAGGGGGAGATATTATAACACCCTAGAAATTTTTTGAGCTAAGACTTGAACTATCCTTCGTTGTAAGTAGCATTTTACCGAGGAATTTAAATTTCTTAAGTGTTAAGGGCACTAGATGTAGCACCTTGAGTTCCAAAAAGAATTAAATTGGAAATAGCAAAATCTGAAATTTTGCAAGTTAAGCTGAGTATGAGTTTTGGGTCGACTTCAAATGATCATAACTTCCAGCTCAACATGAGTTAGGTGTGATACCACATACCATAGAAAGACCATTGAATTATCTTTCGAAATCCGCCAATTTTTCTAACTTTCGAGGTCGGATGACTGAGATATGGCCTTTTGAAGATAGGTTGTCCAATTAAGGAAAGTTAGCCGAAAATAGAGAGGGGTATTTTGGTCTTTTCCTTACCAAGTCAGATTTAATTCATTTTTAGTAATATTTTAAGGGTCTAATCCTATTAGGTTCATTTTTATAATCCTAAAATTATCCTAGGGTTTTAGGTGAGAGTTCAAGAAGAGAAAAGAAGAGAGAAGAGGAGAGGATCAAGCGTTCGTCGAGATTCTTGAGTGTTGTAGGGAATTTTTGCCATGGGTTTGATCCATAAGAGGTATGTAGGCTTTCATAGTGTTGGGTTTGTTTACCCACACTCCAAACATATTATTTTCAGCGTAAATTTCATTCTTGAATTTGAAAGATTTGAGTTCTTGGTGAGTTCTTGATAGGTGTTCTTGAAGTTCATTCTAAATCTCGTTGTGTTGGGTTTTGGATGATTTCTTGAGATTTAAGTGATTGTTTTAAGGGATGTATTGAGTAGATTAGAGTGTACTTACATTAAGTAATCAATTCCAAGTGATTGGGGAAGAAACCATTCAATTCTAGGCGAGTTAGAGTGAGAAAATGAGCAAGGAAAATTCGTCGATTTTATGGGTTGGGGCCTGGCGCGATACACCAGCCAGATCACCCCACATCCTCCTTAGAAGTTTAGGGGCTTGCACCCCGCGCCACCCATTGTGCCATGGTCGCCTGCCCCAACCAGTTTTTCTTTGGTTGCTCCGTTTGAGTTCGTTTAAAGTGCACCTTCACTCATTTTTTATTCTAATTACTCTAAGCTACTTCTAAACACATAGAAATCATTCATAACATGATCATAACCTTGAATTCATATAATTCAACTTCAAGGTAGATCTAAGAGTTAAGTTTTGAGAATTCTTTCGAACATTCTAAGAAAGTCCCTTTGAGTTCTTTTGAGGAATCTTCTACAACTTCTAGTAACTTGTTTCAAGACTCACATAAGTGAGAATAAGAGTGAGGAGAATGCATTCATGAGTCTACACTATCACCTGGATTCTTCATATAATGAACCATAACTCTTGAATTCATAATTCACATACAAGAGGGAATTAAGAGTAGAGTTCAAGAAACTCTTTAAGTTTAGTTGTGAATCCTTTGGGATCAACTATTGATTTGAACTAAGTTTTGAGAAAGTAAGTAAGATAATCAGAAGACTTGTATCATGAGTTCCATAATGTTATGTAGACCTACGAATCAAGTCGTTCATGCCATTAAATTCCGCATGAACTCCAGAAGTTAAGTATCTATGAGAGGAGTAGTATCTCCTAGTTCTAAGCCTTTAAGTGTTGAGTTCCTAATCCCTTTTGAGAAATATCTTTGAGTCCATGAGTTGAACATTTCATGCCCATAATCCTGCATGAACAATATAAGTCGAACAATCTTGAGATGAGTAGTATAACTGAAGTTCTTGAGTTCCATGTATTGAGTTCTATCTATGGTTATTGAAAACCTTGCATTGAGTCATTCATGCCCATCATTCGGCATGAACTATATTTTAAGAAGTCATTTACAAATGTTTAAACTTTGTTTTAAGCCTTAAGTTTTGAGTTCAGTAAAGAATAAAGTTGAAGTTCATTTCTTCAAAACTATATGGGGACTATGTATGCCTAGAAGAGTTTAAAATTTTTTCACATTTTAATAAGAATGGAAAACTGAGGTTTTCAAAAAGCCTTTGAGCTAGTGTTTCAGTAAAGAGCTTTTGAGCTAGATTTTCAGTAAAGAGCCTTTGGTCTAGTTTTCAGTTAAAGAGTAAATGCTTTCACAATAAAGCAAGAGAGGAAACCTTGATTTCCAAGATAGCCTTTGAGCTATGTTTTTGAGCAATTATCTAAAATCACAAAAAGAGTTTTGTTTTTACAAACATACGAGCTAAGTATATTTTGGGAGTAGTGTTGATCACCGATATGGGGATGAGAGTTCAGATAACTCAAGTCTCCATAAACCATGTAGCCATCATGGGTAGTAAAGGATCATACTTTTTAGATGACTCCTTAAGATACTTTTAGCATAGACTAGTGGATCCACTTAGTAGTTCAGGTTCTATACTAATGGCAAGGTATAGGACGGTCCATGGCAACATTTGGTAAAATATTGTACCATCACTTAGGCTCATATTGATGGTTGCCGATTAGAGAAACTCCCACAGAAGTTACTATATTCTTATATACACAGATATATGTATTTTTACATACATTTCAGAGTTATGTTGTATCCTTGCATACATATAGAGTCGACAACATGTTATTTTAAACAGTTTGTTTTTTTATATTGTACTTGATTTAAATTGCTTTATATTGAAATGAGTTCAGTCATGTTGAGTTGACTATCCATAGTTGAGTACCCAGAGTCGAATATCATATCTTCGAGTTGAGTATCTAATCTCTAAGTTGAGTACTTTATCCTTGAGTATTTTAGTTGAGTAAGTTTGAAAAGAAGTAAGTATGTCTCCTTTTTATCAAGTTTCAAGCTTATGTTTATGCTTTAGAATTCTTCTTACATGCTCGTACATTCCACGTACTGAGCCATTTGGCATGCATCTTTTCATGAAGTAGACACAGGTATTCAGGATCATCAACAGGAGCTTCGTTGATACATCTGGGAGTTCGAGTTAGCTATGGTGAGCCTCCTTGTTTCCGGAGGATTTCATTTACTTTTCAGTTTAGTTAGGATGTTGTGGGTCTTGTCCTGACTTCCATATTTATCAGTTAGAGGTTTCATAGATAGTTAGTATAGTTGAGAAGTCTGTATTATTTATTTATTTTATTAAATGTTTTAAAGACTTAAGTTGACTATTTTATGGCGAGTTGAATAATTTATTTTTATTTAGAGTTTTCTTTTAAGTTAAAGCTTGTATTTAAGTTTCATGAATTTTATTAAATTTTAAGTTTTTGCATGCTTGAGTTAGCCTTCCACTTGTAGTCAGCTAGGATGAGGGTTCGCTTAGGGACCAACAATGGTCTTTGAGTGCCGGTCACGTCTAAGGTGTAGACTTGGGTCGTGATAAACTTGGTATCAGTGCACAGAGTTTGAGTTTCCTAGGGTGTCTATCAAGCCGTGTCAGTAGGTTCTCGTTTATGGTTGTGAGGGCCCCACTTCTATAAATGTGGGACTACAGACATTTAAGAAAAGTTTCCCTTCTTTCATACTCTTAATTGTGCAATAGAGCTATGTCATAGAGATTTATTCATACTCGTGCGGTCCTCATAATTCATTGGACTACCCATCATACTGGAGGTGGTTTAAAAGCAGAGTCAATTCTTTGTTGATGAGTTGTTCTTAGCAAGAGTTTTGAGGAAGTCATGAGACTCCAGAGAGGCTTGAAAGTAGCCCAAAGAGTAAGTTAAGCATTCAGTTTCAAAGGAATGCACCCATAATTATTTGAATCGTGCGTTTGAGCTAAAAGTGAGTTGTACTCTCTTCTTTAAGTGCTATTTCAGCTGAGATCCTCATGAGAAAGTATGTTTAGAGCTTGGGTAGTATTTTCATCCTAAAAGATGGCATGAATGACGATATCATAAGCAGTAGTAGGGAAAGAGCCTAGAGTTAGAGGCAAGTATGCAGAGGTTTAATAATCCTAGAAAGGGAGATAGTGATGAGGCAAGCTATGTTATTATAGTCATGCACCTAGTAAGTTATTAATGAAGAGTTTTCCCTTATGGGTAGACTAAGAAGTGATGATTTGTGAATATTGCATCATAGAAGGTAGAGTGTGTTTTAGCTAGAAAGGAGTTTGCGATGAAGTGTCATTGTGTATGTAATGACCAAGTGTAAGTGTTGAATAGAAGCACAGAGTATTCATGAAGAGATAGATATAAACTAGGCTTATTATATGTTTGAGAGGGTTATGATGTACAGAGTGTTATCGAACTCATTAAGTAATGAGGTATAGTGTAGTAGGCGAGCAATCAAATTAATATTCGAGTTTAGTAACAAACATTAAGTTTGAATTTGAGACGAATGTCATGATCCAAAGAGTGGAACTATGAGGGTGATGAAGTTAGTCTTGAGATTTGATCTTGTAGACTTGGCATAGAGTAGGTGAGGAATTGAAATGTTAGCTCCAATGAATATGAGTGGTACGGCTGAGAGACCTTAACCTTAGATAAGAGCAGTGATGTGTGGCTAAGTCACAAGAGTAATAGGAGCGTTAAGAGGTGTACCGATAGGGTATGTAACCAGAAGGGGTTAAGGGAAACACCTTAGAAAGAGATCTTAGTACCGCTTATAGAGAGTTTGGTAGGCATGAGATAAACTTCTCCCAAGTGTTAGATTAACAGAAGAGGTAGACCATTTAGAGATGATGAAATATGTCCATAGCTTTCAAATGTTAGCTTTAGACCTAAAGGGGAGATGACAAGATGAGAAATCGAGTCAAGTGTTTGATATTAAGATGGTAATCAATTCCAAAGAGTTTGGGAGATATTCTTTCGGAGGTCCTTTTAGTAATGGAGTGATGTTAGAAAGAGGAGGTTGATGTTCTTATCGTGATAGTGATGGTGTGATAATTCCTTCTAATGTTATAAATGAGGAAGAAGAGGATTATGTTTTACTAAGAGAAATAGTTAAATGAGATCCCTTAGTTGGATCTGAAGGAGTTGGTTAGTAGGAGTTCATGGAGTTGTTTGAGTACTAAGCTTGAATGTGGTGGTAAAGAGTAATGGTCTTGGGATGAGATTCCTTATAGAGAGGTATTGAACCTGAACCTAAGGATTTTGGTTAGGTTTGAATATAGTGAGATCGTACCATTAGCCTCAGACCTTAGTAAGAGTAACCCGTTCCATATCCAGACCAGTCGTCATTCAAGGACGACTGATCTCAAGGGGGAGATATTGTAACACCCTAGAAATTTTTTGAGCTAAGACTTGAACCGTACTTCGTTGTGAGTAGGATTTTACCGAGGAAGTAAAATTTCTTAACTCTTAAGGTCACTAGATGTAGCACCTTGAGTTCCAAAAAGAATTAAATTGGAAATAGCAAAATCTGAAATTTGATTTTGCAGGTTAAGCTAAGTATGAGTTTTGGGTCGACTTCAAACGAGCATAACTTCCAGCTCAAGATAAGTTAGGTGTGATACCAGATAGCGTAGGAAATACCTTTGAATTATATTTCCAACGCCGCCAAGTTTACTAAGTTTCAAGATCGGATGAGTGAGATATGGCCTTTTGAAGATAGACTGTCCAGTTAAGAAAAGTTAGCCAAAAATAGAGAGGGGTATTTTGGTCTTTTCCTTACCCAATCAGATTTAATTCATTTTTTGTAATATTTTAAGGGTCTAATCCTATTAGGTTCATTTTTATAATCCTAAAATTAGCCTAGGGTTTTAGTTGAGAGTTCAAGAAGAGAAAAGAAGAGAGAAGAGGAGAAAAGAGGAGAGGATCAAGCGTTCGTCGAGATTCTTGTGTGTTGTAGCGAACCAAACCCTCCTCAGATGTTTAGGGGCTGGCGCCCTGCGCCACCCATAGCACCAGGGTTGCCTGCCCCATCCAGTTTGTCTTTGGTAGCTCCGTTTAAGTTCGTTTAAAGTGAACCTTCTCTCCTTTTCTATTCCAACTACTCTAAGCAACTTCTAAACACCTAGAAATCATTCCTAACATGATCATAACCTTGAATTCATAATTCAACTTCAAGGTAGAGCTAAGAGTTAGTTTTGAGAATTCTTTTGAACATTCTAAGAAAGTCCCTTTGAGTTCTTTTGAGGAGTCTTCTACAACTTCTAGTAACTTGTTTCAAGACTCAAGTAAGTGAGAATGAGAGTGAGAATAATGCATTCATGAGTATACACTATCACCTAGATTCTTTATATAATGAACCATAACTCTTGAATTCATAATTCACAATCAAGAGGGAGTTAAGAGTAGAGTTCAAGAAAGTCTTTGAGTTCAATTGTGATTCATTTGAGATCAACTATTGATTTTTGAACTAAGCTTTGAGAAAGTAAGTAAGATAATGAGAAGACTTGTGTCATGAGTTTCATAATGTTATGTAGACCAACGAGTCAAGTCGTTCATGCCATTAAATTCCGCATGAACTCCAGTAATTGAGTATCCTTGAAAGGAGTAATATCTCCAAGTTCTAAGCCTTTAAGTGTTGAGTTCCTAATCCCTTTTGAGAAATATCTTTGAGTCCTTGAGTTGAACATTTCATGCCCATAATCCCGCATGAAAACTATAAGTCGAACAGTCTTGAGATGACTAGTATTATTGAAGTTCTTGAGTTCCATGTATTGAGTTCTATCTATGGTTATCGAAAACCTTGCATTGAGTCGTTCATGCCCAACATTCGGCATGAACCATATTTTAAGAAGTCTTTTACAACTGTTTAAACTTTGTTTTAAAACTTAAGTTTTCAGGTCAGTAAAGAGTAAAGTTAAAGTTCATTTCTACAAAAGTATATGGAGACTATGTATGCCCAAAAGAGTTTAAAATGTTTTCACATTTAAATAAGAAAGGAAAACTGAGATTTTCAAAAGAGCCTTTGAGCTAATTTTTCAGTAAAGAGCCTTTGACCTAGTTTTTCAGTAAAGAGTCGTTGGGCTAGTTTTAAGTTAAAGAGTAAATGCTTTCACAATAAAGCAAGAGAGGAAACCTTGATTTCCAAGATAGCCTTTGAGCTATGTTTTTGAGCAATTATCTCAAATCACAGAAAGAGTTTTTTTTTTTACAAACATATGAGCTAAGTATATTTTGGGAGTAGTATTGACCACCGATATGGAGATGCGAGTTCAGATCACTCAAGTCTCCACAAACCATGTAGTCATCATGGGTAGTAAATGATCATACTTTTTAGATGACTCCTTAATATGCTTTTAGCATAGACTAGTGGATCCACTTAGTAGTCTAGGTTCTACACCGATGGCAAGGTATAGGACGGTCCTTGGCAATGTGAGATAAAACGTTGTACCATCACTTAGGCTCATAATGATGGTTGTCAGTTAGAGAAACTCCCACATAATTTGTTGTATTCTTATATACATAGTTATTTGTATTTTTACATATATTTCAGAGTTATGTTGTATCCTTGCATACACACAGAGTCGACAGCATGGTTTTTGAAACAGTTTGTTTCTTTATATTGCACTCTATTTAAATTGCTTTATATTGAAATGATTTCAGTCATGTTGAGTTGAGTATCCAGAGTTGAGTACCCAGAGTCGAATATAATATCTTCGAGTTGAGTATCTAATCTCTGAGTTGAGTACTTTATCTTGGAGTATTCCTTGAGTTGAGTAAGTTTGAAAAGAGGTAAGTATGTCTCCTTTTTATCAAGTTTCAAGCTTATGTTTATGCTTTAGAATTCTTCTTACATGCTCGTACATTCCACGTACTGAGCCATTTGGCCTGCATCTTTTGATGATGTAGACACAGGTATTCAGGATCATCAATCGGAGCTTCGTTGATACATATGGGAGTTCGAGTTAGCTATGGTGAACCTCCTTGTTTCCGGAGGATTTCATTTACTTTTCAGTTTAGTCAGGATGTCGTGGGTCTTGTCCCGACTTCCATCTTTATGAGTTAGAGGTTTCATAGATAGTCAGTATAGTTGAGAAGTCTATATAATTCATTTATTTTATTAAATGTTTTAAAGACTTAAGTTGCCTATTTTATGGCAAGTTGAATAATTTATTTTTATTCAGAGTTTTCTTTTAAGTTAAAGCTTGTATTTAAGTTTCATGAATTTTATTCAATTTTAAGCTTTTGCATGCTTGAGTTAGTCTTCAGCTTGTAGTTAGACAGGATGAGGGTTCGCTTGGGGACCTACAATGGTCTTCAAGTGCCGGCCATGTCCAGGGTGTAGACTCAGGTTGTGATAATATTTTGTTTCACTTAGAAAAGTGATGTTTTGAACTTGTAGTTCATTGATCAAAATATATGTCAATGGGGTAAAAATGAATCATTATGCAAAAGTATAACCGGAAGATTTAAAGTACGATTTGTGCCTCGAGTGGAGAAGTCCTAACATTATTAAATGGAGATATGTTCTGCAGTGGTAGATGCAATGAGACTTATTTCAATCTGGCAATAGATTAAATACTTGAATATGTATAATGACCGATTATCATGTCTAACTAGATGGTGAAGGTTATATGAAAATTCTTGAAGGATTTAAAAGGTCTTAAAACAATTTCATTGAGCACTCAATTGTTCTAAGATTTCTTAACACAGAGAAAGAATCTTTTCAACCTCATGAAAATGATTATAAATGACGTGTATTAGTACAATTGGTGTACTTATAGATTGCTGGTTATGCAAATGCTAGAAGATTATTTGACATATATATATATATATATATATATATATATATATATATAAAGTTATGTGAGGAGATTGCCATATTATCATTCAAATTATGGCAAGAAACTAACAAAGCAAGTGATTCAACACATAGAAGATGTGTGGTTTTCTTTGAGAAGAGAAAACGAGGTTCAATAAAATTGAAATGATCAATCTCTGAGTCAGAAATGATTTGATTATATAGATGCAGAATATTTATTTGATTTGCATAAAGCTCGATCACAAATGAGCTATTTGTTTACATATGAAGGAACAACGATATCTTGGCATTCAAAGAATCAAACATTGGTAACCACTCCTTCAAATCATGCAAAAATAATATTGATCTATGAAGTAAGTCGGGAGTGTGTTTGGTTGGAATCGTGATCTATAATATTCAGAAAATATGTGATTTTTCTTTAGCAAAGGATATTCCAGTCACCATATACGAAAATAATATATAGCTCAATTGAAGGGAGGATACAATCAAAGGAGATCGGACAAAGCATATTTCACCAAAAGTCTTTTTCACAAATGATTTTCAACAAAATGGTGAGATAGACGTTCAAAGGCTCGTTCAAGTGATAATCTTGTAAACTTATTCACTAAGGATTGCCAACATCAATATTTGAGAAGCTGTGATATAAGATTGGAATGCATCGTCTCCGAGATATCAAGTAAAGTTTTTATCGGGGGGAGAAAAATACGCGTTGTACTCTTTTTCTTAACCATGGTTTTGTCCCAAATGGGTTTTCCTGGTAAGGTTTTTAGCGATGCAACATTCAAGTGTATTAAAAGATATGTGTACTCTTTTTCCTTCACTAGGATTTTTTTCCCACAGGATTTTTTCCTAGTAAGATTTTAACGAGGCATATTATCTATGGACATTCAAGGGGGGGTATTATAAAATAATATAGTGTGGATGTCCACTACACCAAGAAGTTAATGCATTACTTTCCTCCATTATGAAAATAACCATAACCTCCATAACTTCCACCTTTATAACCATTATTCTTGTAACCTTTGAATTCCATGACCTCCCCCATTATATTCATGTTTATGACTAACCTTTTGTATGCCTCTATGTTACACTATAAATAGAGGCATTAGGGTTTATATTGTATACACTTGAAGATTTGGTGAACACTTGAAAGAAAAAAAGTTATCTTATATTGTTCCTCATCTTATATTCATCTTGTCTTCATCTTTATATTGTTCTTTTGTTCTTAAGTTTTACAACAAAGATGACAATATTTAATTCTTATCATCATCAATGTTATTAATCTAATTTACTTTCTTCCCTTAATCTCATCAATATTAATTTTATTTATATTGTTTCCTTAAATCACTTTTTTTTAATATATTTTCTATTAAAGTTTTTATATTTTTTTAATTAAATTTTATCAACATTTAGGAAATTTTCCCTTAAATAAAATTATTCTTCCAAAATAAAATATGCCTCAAATTTTAATTTTATTCTTTGGTGTTATTTTCTTTAATTTCTAAAGACTGATTTTGTTAGAAAAAGTAAGAAAATATATCAAGAATAACCATATTTAATTCCTATTATCATCAATGCTATTGATTTCTTTTACTTCTTTCATTAATCTAATCATTAATGTTATTTATATTATTTCCTTAAATCACTTCTTTTTCTTTTCTTTTTTTGATTATTATTATAACTTCATAAAAATTGCAAAAAAAAATTACAGAATTTTATTTGCCTTTTTGAATTTTTAGATCATTCTTTTTGCTAAAAGATCTCTCTCTATATCTATATATATATGAAGTTATATATGTGGAATTGTACCAAATTACGAGAGAATAAGTATTCTACAAATTTCTTTCTTTTTTAATTTTATCTTTTTTTTTTATGTTTCTTTACTTAAAGTTTATTTTCTTTCAACTTATTTATTCTACTAATTTCTTTCTTCTTTTACTTTGTCTTATTTTTTGTGTCTTTAATTAAAATTTATTTTATTTTAAATTTATCAATATTTTCGATATTTTTATTAAATAATTTCTCAGAAATAAAGTCATTCTTTCAAAAAAGATTATGCCTCAAATTTTATTTTATTTATTGAAGTTTTTTAAAAAATAAATCAAAAGACTGCTTTTTAAAAAAATAAGAAATATCAAAGATGATCATATTTAATTCCATTCATCATCAATGCTATTAATTTCTTTTACTTCCTTCCTTCAAATCACATTATTAATGTTATATTATTTCGTCAAATTACCTTTTTTTATTCTTTGTATTTTATTTTATTTGTCTATTCTATGAACTAATTATTATGACTTCATAAGAATTGCTTTATTTAACAGAATTTTATTTGCATTTTTGAATTTTTAAATTATTTCTTTTGCTAAAAGATATCTCTCTCTCTCTCATATTAATACATTATATATTTTTCATGACGTTATTATTATTGTTATTAATCAATACTTCTGTCCATTCTATATTCTTTGTTTCTGTGAAAGTAGCGACAGAGTAATGTGTTCGGTCAATAAAATAACTTTGATCTCTATAAATTTCATTGAATAAATACGCATTACTAATTTAAAATTCAATAACATAAAAGACTAAAGCTCAAAATTAATCAAATTTAAATTTTTACTTTACCTCTCCAAAGTAAAAAGGAATTAGCAAAATGATAAATTTTCATCAATAATATTTTATAATATTAAAAAATCCTTAAAAGAACTATAGTAGTAAAAATAAGTTTTAATTTTTTAATTAATAACAAATTTATAAAACGACCATTCACTTCGCGCAAAGCGCGGACAAGTTCACTAGTTTTAAAATATATCTAAAAAATGGGGTGATGTCACGTTATAACATTAATTATTCACATTTAATAAATAGTATTCAATTATTCCTATAATTATATTTATAAGTAATAAGCATTAGTTTCACTTTATCTAATGATTTTTCCTACATATTTTTTTTATGATTTTCTTACTCATAAATGTAATCATAATATTTTATGTATATTTAATGTTCTTTTGTTATTTTATTTGAATTGATTAACATATATCCGAATGAATTGAAAGAAATGAAACAGATTTGTTCCAAGAAGAATAAATAACGGTAAAGAATGGAGTAGGAGGAAAGAACTATGACAATCAAATTTTGGTTTTGAATCTATTTCTATTTTAGTATGAAAAAAATTTCATCGAAAATTTTGACGGTAAATATTATTAAGTATTATATGATCGAAATTTTTAACATGTTAAACTTTTTCAAAATATATGTTTGATATTGTATTTCTTTTCATAAAGTGTTGTTTTTCTTATCCAAATTTTCTGTATTTAATATAATTGTATGAAATTGATGATTCTATGTGATTGCAATTATTTATTGAATTATGAATAAAAAGATGAATAATAATAGAGAATTATAAAGAGTGTTGTAGGATCAATACAGACAAAGTAATTTGTATCCGTATATATTTTTTCCTTAGATTAATCTCTACACATCCAAAATTTAAAATTAACTACATTTTTTTATATAGATTTAAACTAAACATTATCAACCACTAATAAACTAAACAATAAAAACTAATGGGAATTTTTTTTAAAAAAATCCCAGCACTAATTCCCACTTTTAACTTTAACCGTTGAATGTTTTTCTTTCAAACTAATTATAATTTTTAAAGCAAAACAAAAAAATTAAAACATAAACCAATCATACTAATTTTGAAGGATGCGATCATTTAAGTAAGTATCCTATATTATCTAATGTTTTAAATTAAAATTACAAAAAAAGGTTAAAGTAGTTTATATATAATTCTTCTTCTTCATATTTGTTAACAGGTTCTGAAAAATAAAACAGAAAATAATAATAATAATAATAATAATAATAATAATAATTATATAATAATAATAATAATAATAATATTACAGTTATAATACAATAGTTTTACTTGGAGTAGCTATAAATAACACTTTTTCAATGCAAATTTATCAATATCTTATTTTATATATCTAATAGGAGACAAATTATCACAAAAACAACATTAAATTAATAAAATTAATTTTAAAAATAAAATAAAATTGAAAACATAAAAAATTAATCAAAAATTGATTTTAAAATTAATTGCATTCATTTTTAGATATAGATAATATTACTATAACTATATATAAATATATATAAACAAGTGAATAATAAATTTTTATTATATTATTTTTACTTTAAAAATTATGATATATAAAGTTATCCACGCAACGCGCGGGTATACGAATACTAGTTATTAATTATATTTGAAGCGTATCACATATACAAGTTGGTAATTCTATTAAAACAAAATCTTCTATTAGTGTACTTTTTATTAATAATAGGGAAAATTTTCAAATATGCCATCAAGCTATTAGAAATGACTCATCTGTGTCATCCGTGAAGAGTTTGACACATTTATGTCATCGTTGTTATAAAACATGTTCATTTATATTTTTATTTTTAATAGTGATTTTGTAAAAATAGTTTTTCCACATGGCCTCTTGTTAGAGGTCCACAAAAAAATTAGACCCATTAAAAACCTAACTCACCCACACTCTATTATTTTCCCCAATTTGTACTGAAACCAACTCATTGAACCTAGCATAGATCTACTTTTGTTTATAGATCAATAAGGGTATTGTTATGATTGATAACTCTTGTATAGATTTCATAAATATCTAAACTCATCAATTTATCCCCCATCTATCTGAATGGTCGGTTGTCACGTCCCGAGCCTACTATATCCTGGATGTGGCAGACACTCGAGAACCATTTCTGGTTCCCAAGCGAACCTTTGGCCTGGCTCAATACTCAGCGGAAGACTTACTCATAAATATAAGAATTCGAAAGTAACTCAACTCATAACAAACCGCTTTAACTCAAGTCTCAAGGTGATTAACTTAGAACATTTAAAAATATGTAATACTGGCCACAAGAGGCAACTCAAGTCTTAAACATTAACAAAATGAAAATGGAAAGACTCCTTAATTACTGTTGTCTATGAGGCCTCTAATACTATGAGGGATGTTGGGACAAGACCCCAGATCATCCTAACAAAACTGAAATAATAGAAATAAATAAGGGATCCTACAGAAGCAAGGAGGCTCACCAAACAACTCTAGGATTGCAAGTGGTAGCAACGAAGCACCTGTTGATGACCCTGATCTCCTGTATCTACATCATGAAACGCTGCAGGCCAAATGGTATCAGTAGATTGAATGTACGAGCATGTAAGATGAAACACTGAGCATAACATAAAAGCTTGAACTTGGAAAGAATGAAACATACTCACCTCATCTCCACTCACCTCATGGATACTCAAATCAATAGAGTATAAAAACAACAATAAAGATGCAGTTTATATAAAGCATTTAAAACAGTAGATAACAACTCAATATATTTAAAAAATGCAATAATAACTCTTATTTGGGAGATTCTCTAACCGACAACCATCACTATGAGATATGTGATGATACAACGTCGCGCCCATGCTGCCAGAATTGTCCTATACCTTGCCAGGGTATAAGAGATCCTCAACTAAGTGGATCTACTAAGCTATGCTAAAAAAGTAATAAGAAGTCATCTAAAAAGTAGGACCCTTTCTACCCATGTTGGCTACATGGTTTATGAGGACTTTGAGTTGTTTGAACTCGTCACCATATCGGGGCTCAATACTACACCCAATAATATAACTCAGCTCATATAATTAAAAATATTTCTTCATCCTCAACTTTGGTATTATTACTTAAAAGATTCTCTTAAAAGAGATTATACTCAAAAACTCCTCATGAACTCATTTGAAAATTGATGTTTCCTCTGATTTTAAATGTAAAAACATTGACTCGTGGGAATACTTAGTTCCCATATATTCAATTTGAAAAAATAAAACTCAACTCTCCTCATCCTCATACTCAAGTACTCAAGTCTAAAAACAAGTTTTAAAAGTTTGCAAAAGACTTCTCAAAATGACTCGAAAGACTCTCTCAAACTTGACTCTTAACTCTATCTTGAATTTGAATTATGAATTATGAATTCAAGAGTTATGATTTACTATATGAAGGATCTCGTGATGATTAAATGGGGTGTAGAGAGTTGATAATAAGAAACGAGCGAAGACACTAACTGGGGAGCAAAGGCGCGACGAGGAGAAGAGTTAAATTTTTTGTCGTGAAATAATTTGAAACAGTAGACTCCGGAAAGGGAGGAAATTTTCTATGGACTGGAATTTGAAGCATGTCCGCGACGCGGACCTGGGTGCTTATCTTTTCCCGATCTTTTCTTCCTCTCCCAAACTCGATTCAACTCATGCCCACTGCAATTCTAAGGTCAAAAATCTCTAATTCTTATAACCCTAAACAATCTCAGCGAAACCCACACAAGAACTATCAATTTACTCAACTCAATCGCAAACCCTCGCCTCAAGAACTCAAAACAACACTCCATTACTAATTAAATTCAAAGACATTTCAAGAACTCGACAATTCAATATCAAGAATGAATTCATGGGTATAAGATTACGTAATTGGCGTGAGGGCGAACAAACCCAATATTATGGAAGCTTACATACCTTAATTTGGCGAAACAAATCCTCGATTCACAAGAAATCTTAGGGAACGGTTGATCTCTTTCTTGTTTCCTCCTCTTGAATTCCTCTCAGAACCCTAAGCGTGATTTTAAATTATGAAAACTGATCTAAGTCAGTTTAGACTCCTAAATTATTTCCAAAAATGTTTAAAGCTAATGGGGTAAGGAAAAGACCAAAATACCCCTCATTAATTCGGGTAAATTTCCTTAACTGAATAGGCTGACTTCAAATGGGCATATCTCCCTCCTCCAAACTTGAAATTTAGCAAACTTGGTGGCGTTGGAAATATGATTCAGTAACCTTTCATTTGATAACTTACGGGCCACCTGTACTGTAGGTTATGGTCTTTTGAAGTTGACCCAAAACTCAAAACTGAAGCTTAACTTGAACAAATCTCAAATTAGCTCTTTCCAAATTAGTTCTTTCTAAATTTAGCTCTTTCTAAGGCTGAGGTGTTACAATGGTCTCAATTCATGAGGAAGAACCGGAGAAAAACACAAAATCATCCATTTGGTTCTATAATTGTTCGAATAAAATGCTTACCCAATTTCACGCATCTAACCAAAAAGTCATTTCTTATTCAGACTTTTCGATATTCTCATTCATTTTTTGTGTGCCCTTCTTCCCCCAATTATTCCCATTCTACCAACGTTCCATTCACAACTAACAATTAAAGAAATTGTGAATACATTGACTTGACAGGAGCATTGCTATGGGAAATTGATGTGTAGTTTATATAACAGGAGCAATGTTAGGATAGTTTAGTAATACTTAATAGCATTTATAAAAGAGGGCATAAAGGAATAGTTGGGCAAAAGATTTTGTTGATCTTGAAATAAATTTAATGATATTTTGATATATTATATTGTTGACACCCAATTTTGGACCTCCTCAATATAAATTAATCATCAAGCTTCTTCAATTTCAAACGATTTAAAATATGTAGTTTTATAAAAATTGCAAAATAAATAAATAAATATAGTTTGCAAGATATTTTAAATAGTTTCATCACTTTTTATAAATTTTAAATGATATATATGTTTTATATAAATATGTATATAATTAATGTATTTTGTGAATATTCAAAATTATCTCAAAAAGAATTTCAATTTTAAATATTTTAATAGTGATGGTTATAATTAATGAGTTTTATGAAATTCAAATTTTTTTCAAGTTATTTTTATGTAATTTTTGTCAGTTTTACAATTTTTAAAATAATATAGATGTTTTTATAGTTATGTATATAATTAGTTTATTTTATAAATATTTGAAAATCATTACAAAATATTTTACATTTTAGTTAAATATTTCGTTAATTTACTTTAGTTTAAGTTATAGTTATAATTCTGAGTTAATTAGTTTGTAATTAAAATAATTATTTTACAATCGAATTTATTATTTAATTCATTAAGATTAAGAAACTCCTTAATCAATTTATGAAAAATCGTCTTGTTTAAATGTCAACCAAATTCACCGGCTAAATTTTATTCGGCTATAATTGAAATTCAATTGGCTAATATTTAATTGCAATTTTTTAACCAATTCTTTACCCCATCTGTTAAGAACAATTTTGGGCCAATTCCTAAAGGCCCAATTCCTTTTCCAATAATGCAATACCTATCGACCCAGCCCACTTCCTTTTCTCACAAAAAAAAAGATACAACCCAACATCAATCCAACAACAATAATATTCAACAGAAACAACGTACAAACACAACAATACCCGACCGACCCACGTTCTTCTTCTCCATGCGAGAAACAATGAAGCTGCAAACCCAGAAAATCAGCAGCAAATCGTGACCTCGAGTCGCGCTTCCAGCTGTATTGTCCGCTCCTCTCCTCTTTCTTCCTCCAAACCGCAAAAGTCAAGCAAGAACCTAATTTATCTTCATCCAAGCGATTTTACTTCTGTCAGCCCCTCTCTAAATTTCAAAGATTGTAGACTTCGGGTTAGATTTGTTGACTTTGGCTTAGATAAAATCTTACCCAAATCTAATCCGAATCGAAAGATATCACATCGAATTCAGATTTTTGGGAGCATAATCTTCTCTTACTCATTTTCTCCTCCATTATTTTCACTCAATCTCTCATCTCTCGCTCAAACAACTATTTGAATTCAAGCCTTTATTTTTTCTATAAATACATGGTATTGATGCCACTCAGAAAGAGATGAACAGAGAGAGAATTGGAACTTGAAGGTTGGAGAATAGTATTCTTCAAAATCGAACCCACGAAGATTTGAGCCTAAGATTTTTGATTTTTCTTTCAAGTTATTTTACTCGTCTGTTGGTGGGGTGGAAATGGAATCGCTTTTCTCTCGTTGTCCTCAGCTCACTGCTCTCAAAAAGGTAAAAACTTGTTTCTCTTCTTATTGTTTCGTTAGCTTCAGGTGCACCCAGATTTATTGTGTCTGAAGTTGTGTGTGATATTTTAAATTTCCTCATCGAGATTTATAATTGTTTCTCTCACGTTATGATTATAAGATGAGTGTGTGTTGCTGCTTATTTCTTGTTTTCGCATATGAGTTTTCATTTCTCTTTCCGAAAGATGTTACGTTTCTTCCATAGTGATAACGTTCCCTTGCCGTTTGAGAATCTGGAAAGTTTGATTGTTTTATTAGGATTTGTTGTCATGAATTCATATCGATGATAGCCTAACCTTGTGTTATAGATAGACTTAACCTTTTTTGTTGCTTGGCCTAAATCTCGCTCATGTGTATTTGGCTCTAATTCGCCAT